>WWET01002201.1:66120-78958 GCA_011038615.1 Limnodynastes dumerilii
GAGAGAGAGAGAGACAGAGACAGAGACACAGAGACACAGAGACACAGAGACACAGAGAGAGAGAGAGAGAGAGAGAGAGAGAGAGAGAGACACTTGAAGGGGGCACTCGGAGACTATAACAAATGTTAGACAGACATTTTTTTTTTATTTTTTTTTTATTAGTTGTTTTTTATTTATTTGCTTTTTTATTTATTTGTTTTTCATTTACACAAATTTTTGAATACTTTTTACCTAGATTATAGTTAAATTAATCATTATTTTCTAGAATTTATTTCTGAAATAGTCAATGGGCAGAGAATAAACCGGAATATATTATATGACTCACCTGTCTCTGTAGATGGTGGCCTAGTAGTTATTGTTGATGGAACACTGGGAGTTGTTTCTGTTGTACTTGTACCTTTAGGTGATTCAGAGTTTAATACTGATTGTGTTGTTATGATGATCGAGCCATTTGTAGCTGGTTCTTCAGTTGACATTGTGGTTTTGGTGCTGGTGGAGGTGCTAACCTTGTCAGTTAAAGGGGTGAAATTATTGGTGGGAGAAAATGTGACATTTGATGTTTGCTGAGAGATTACGGTAGTGCTATGAGAGGTTGTGGCAGTCATGTCAGTTACAGAGGTGGATTCAGTGGCAGTAGACAAAGCTATAGTTGAGGTTTGATGAGAATTCAAGGTAGGAGAATAAGTCATAGTGGTGGTAGGGGAATTCCCGGTTGTTGTTTCTTCAGAGATGACAGTAGTAGTATCCGTTAGAAAGGTGAAATCTTCGGTGGTTGAGAAAGTCAAAGAGGAGTCTTGAGAAATTGTGCTAGGAGTTTCATTTGTGCTGAAAAATTTTGTAGTGGTAGATGTAGTCACAGTGGTTTCTTCAGCAAGGGTGGTAATAGTGTTAGTCGTACCGGGAAATTCAGTAGCAGTAAGCTTAGTCACAGAGGTTTCATCACTGATAGTGGTAGAAGTGTCAGTTGTACTGGAAAATTCTGTAGCGGTAAGCTTAGTCACTGAGGTTTCATCAGTGATGGTGGTAATAGTGTCAGTTGTACTGTGAAATTCAGTAGCGGTAAGCTTAGTCACTGAGGTTTCATCAGTAATGGTGCTAGAAGTGTCAGTTGTACTGGGAAATTCAGTAGCGGTAAGCTTAGTCACAGAGGTTCCATCAGTAATGGTGGTAGAAGTGTCAGTTGTACTGGGAAATTCAGTAGCGTCAAGCTTAGTCACAGAGGTTACATCAGTGATGGTGATAGAAGTGTCAGTTGTACTGGGAAATCCAGTAGCGGTAAGCTTAGTCACAGAGGTTTCATCAGTAAGGGTGCTAGAAGTGTCAGTTGTACTGGGAAATTCAGTAGCGGTAAGCTTAGTCACAGAGGTTTCATCAGTGATGGTGATAGAAGTGTCAGTTGTACTGGGAAATCCAGTAGCGTTAAGCTTAGTCACATAGGTTTCATCAGAGGTTTCATCAGTGATGGTGATAGAAGTGTCAGTTGTACTGGGAAATCCAGTAGCGGTAAGCTTAGTCACAGAGGTTTCATCAGTAATGGTGCTAGAAGTGTCAGTTGTACTGGGAAATTCAGTAGCAGTAAGCTTAGTCACATAGGTTTCATCAGTGATGGTGGAAATAGTGTCAGTTGTACTGGGAAATTCAGAAGCAGTAAGCTTAGTCACGGAGGTTTCATCAGTGATGGTGGTAATAGTGTCAGTTGTATTGGGAAATTTAGTAGCGGTAAGCTTAGTCACAGTGGTTTCATCAGTGATGGTGGTAGAAGTGTCAGTTGTACTGGGAAATTCAGTAGAGGTTAGCTTAGTCACAGAGGTTTCATCAGTGATGGTGGTAATAGTGTCAGTTGTACTGGGAAATTCAGTAGCAGTAAGCTTAGTCACAGAGGTTTCATCAGTGATAGTGATAGAAGTGTCAGTTGTACTGGGAAATTCAGTAGCGGTAAGCTTAGTCATAGAGATTTTATCAGTGATGGTGGTAATAGTGTCAGTTGTACAGGGAAACTCAGTAGCGGTAAGCTTAGACACAGAGGTTTCATCAGTAATGGTGATTGAAATGTCAGTTGTAATGGGATATTCAGTAACCGTAAGCATAGTCACAGAGGTTTCATCAGTGATGATGGTAGAAGTGTCAGTTGTACTGGGAAATTCAGTAGAGGTAAGCTTAGTCACAGAGGTTTCATCAGTGATGGTGGTAATAGTGTCAGTTGTACTGGGAAACTCAGTAGCGGTAAGCTTAGTCACAGAGGTTTCATCAGTAATGGTGGTAATAGTGTCAGTTGTACTGGGAAACTCAGTAGCGGTAAGCTTAGTCACAGAGGTTTCATCAGTAATGTTGGTGAAAGTGTCACTTGTATTGGGAAATTCAGTAGCACTAAGCTTAGTCACAGTGTTTTCATCAGTGATGTTGGTAATAGTGTCAGTTGTACTGGGAAAATCAGTAGCAATAAGCTTAGTCACCGAGGTTTCATCAGTGATGGTCATAATAGTATCAGTTGTACTGGGAAATTCAGTAGCGGTAAGCTTAGTCACAGAGGTTTCATCAGTGATGGTGGTAGAAGTGTCAGTTGTACTGGTAAATTCAGTAGAGTTAAGCTTAGTCACAGAGGTTTCATCAGTGATGGTGATAGAAGTGTCGGTTGTACTCGGAAATTCAGTAGCGGTAAGCTTAGTCACAGAGGTTTCATCAGTGATGGTGATAAAAGTGTCAGTTGTACTGGGAAATTCAGTAGCAGTAAGATTAGTCACAGAGGTTTCATCAGTGATGGTGGTAATAGTGTCTGTTGTACTGGGAAATTCAGTAGAGCTAATCTTAGTCACAGAGGTTTCATCAGTGATGGTGGTAATAGTATCAGTTGTACTGGAAAATTCAGTAGAGGTAAGCTTAGACACAGAGGTTTCATCAGTAATGGTGATTGAAATTTCAGTTGTACTGGGATATTCAGTAACCGTAAGCATAGTCACAGAGGTTTCATCAGTGATGATGGTAGAAGTGTCAGTTGTACTGGGAAATTCAGTAGTGGTAAGCTTAGTCACAGAGGTTTCATCAGTAAGGGTGGCAATAGTGTCAGTTGTACTGGGAAATTCAGTAGCGGTAAGCTTAGTCACAGAGGTTTTATCAGTGATGGTGATAGAAGTGTCAGTTGTACTGGGAAATTCAGTAGCGGTGAGCTTAGTCACAGAGGATTCATCAGTAATGGTGATAGAAGTGTCAGTTGTACTGGGAAAATCAGTAGCAGTAAGCTTAGTCACAGAGGTTTCGTCAGTGATGGTGGTAATAGTGTCAGTTGTACTGGGAAAATCAGTAGCAGTAAGCTTAGTCACAGAGGTTTCATCAGTGATGGTGGTAAAAGTGTCAGTTGTACTGGGAAATTCAGTAGCGGTAAGCTTAGTCACAGAGGTTTCATCAGTGATGGTGGTAATAGTGTCAGTTGTACTGGGAAACTCAGTGGCAGTAAGCTTAGTCACATAGGTTTCATCAGTAATGATGGTGAAAGTGTCAGTTGTATTGGGAAATTCAGTAGCAGTAAGCTTAGTCACAGTGGTTTCATCAGTGATGTTGGTAATAGTGTCAGTTGTACTGGGAAAATCAGTAGAGGTAAGCTTAGTCACAGAGGTTTCATCAGTAATGGTGATAGAAGTGTCAGTTGTACTGGGAAAATCAGTAGAAGTAAGCATACTCACAGAGGTTTCGTCAGTGATGGTGGTAATAGTGTCAGTTGTACTGGGAAATTCAGTAGAGGGAAGCTTAGTCACAGAAGTTTCATCAGTAATGCTGATAGAAGTGTCAGTTGTACTGGGAAAATCAGCAGCAGTAAGCTTAGTCACAGAGGTTTCGTCAGTGATGATGGTAATAGTGTCAGTTGTACTGGGAAAATTAGTAGCAGTAAGCTTAGTCACAGTGGTTTCATCAGAGATGTTGGTAATAATGTCAATTGTACTGGGAAATTCAGTAGAGGTAAGCTTAGTCACAGAGGTTTCATCAGTAATGGTGATAGAAGTGGCAGTTGTACTGGGAAAATCAGTAGCAATAAGCTTAGTCACAGAGGTTTCATCAGTGATGGTGGTAATAGTATCAGTTGTACTGGGAAATTCAGTAGTGGTAAGCATTGTCACAGAGGTTTCTTCGGTGATGGTGATAGAAGTGTCAGTTGTACTGGGAAATTCAGTAGCGGTAAGCTCAGTCACAGAGGTTTCATCAGTGATGGTGGTAGAAGTGTCAGTTGTACTTGGAAATTCAGTAGCGGTAAGCTTAGTCACAGAGGTTTCATCAGTGATGGTGGTTGAAGTGACAGTTGTACTGGGAAATTTAGTAGCGGTAAGCTTAGTCACAGAGGTATCATCAGTGATGGTGGTAGAAGTGTCAGTTGTACTGGTAAATTCAGTAGAGTTAAGCTTAGTCACAGATGTTTTATCGGTAATGGTGATAGAAGTGTCTCTTGTACTGGGAAATTCAGTAGCGGTAATCTTAGTCACAGCGGTTTCATCAGTGATGGTGGTAGAAGTGACAGTTGTACTGGGAAATTCAGTAGCAGTAAAATTAGTCACAGAGGTTTCATCAGTGATGGTGGTAATAGTGTCTGTTGTATTGGGAAATTCAGTAGCGGTAAGCTTAGACACAGAGGTTTCATCAGTAATGGTGATTAAAATGTCAGTTGTACTGGGATGTTCAGTAACTGTAAGCATAGTCACAGAGGTTTCATCAGTGATGATGGTAGAAGTGTCAGTTGTACTGGGAAATTCAGTAGTGGTAAGCTTAGTCACAGAGGTTTCATCAGTAAGGGTGGTAATAGTGTCAGTTGTACTGGGAAAATCAGTAGCAGTAATCTTAGTCACAGAGGTTTCATCAGTGATGGTGGTAATAGTATCAGTTGTACTTGGAAATTCAGTAGCGGTAAGCTTAGACACAGAGGTTTCATCAGTAATGGTGATTGAAATGTCAGTTGTACTGGGATGTTCAGTAACCGTAAGCATAGTCACAGAGGTTTCATCAGTGATGATGGTAGAAGTGTCAGTTGTACTGGGAAATTCAGTAGTGGTAAGCTTAGTCACAGAGGTTTCATCAGTGATGATGTTAATAGTGTCAGTTGTACTGGGAAATTTAGTAGCGGGAATCTTAGTCACAGAGGTTTCATCAGTGATGGTGGTAATAGTGTCAGTTGTACTGGGAAACTCAGTGGCGGTAAGCTTAGTCACAGAGGTTTCATCAGTAATGGTGGTGAAAGTGTCAGTTGTATTGGGAAATTCAGTAGCAGTAAGCTTAGTCACAGTATTTTCATCAGTGATGTTGGTAATAATGTCAGTTGTACTGGGAAATTCAGTAGAGGTAAGCTTAATCACAGAGGTTTCATCAGTGATGGTGATAGAAGTGTAAGTTTTACTGGGAAATTCAGTAGCGGTAAGCTTAGTCAAAGACGTTTTATCAGTGATGGTGATAGAACTGTCAGTTGTACTGGGAAATTCAGTAGCGGTAAGCTTAGTCACAAAAGTTTCATCAGTAATGGCGATAGAAGTGTCAGTTGTACTGGGAAATTCAGTAGTGGTAAGCTTACTCACAGAGGTTTCGTCAGTGATGGTGGTAACAGTGTCAGTTGTACTGTGAAAATCAGTAGCAGTAAGCTTAGTCACAGAGGTTTCATCAGTGATGGTGGTAATAGTGTCAGTTGTACTGGGAAATTCAGTAGCGGTAAGCTTAGTCACAGAGGTTTTATCAGTAATGTTGGTGAAAGTGTCAGTTGTATTGGGAAATTCAGTAGCAATAAGCTTAGTCACAGTGATTTCATCAGTGATGTTGGTAATAGTGTCAGTTGTACTGGGAAAATCAGTAGCAATAAGCTTAGTCACAGAGGTTTCATCAGTGATGTTGGAAATAGTATCAGTTGTACTGGGAAATTCAGTAGCGGTAAGCATAGTCACAGATGTTTCATCAGTGATGGTGATAGAAGTGTCAGTTGTACTGGGAAATTCAGTAACGGTAAGCTTAGTCACAGAGGTTTCATCAGTGATGGTGGTAGAAGTGTCAGTTGTACTTGGAAATTCAGTAGCGGTAAGCTTAGTCACAGAGGTTTCATCAGTGATGGTGGTAATAGTGTCTGTTGTACTGGGAAATTCAGTAGAGGTAATCTTAGTCACAGAGGTTTCATCAGTGATGGTGGTAAGAGTATCAGTTGTACTGGGAAATTCAGTAGCGGTAAGCTTAGACACAGAGGTTTCATTAGTAATGGTGATTGAAATGTCAGTTGTACTGGGATATTCAGTAACCGTAAGTATAGTTACAGAGGTTTCATCAGTGATGATGGTAGAAGTGTCAGTTGTACTGGGAAATTCAGTAGTGGTAAGCTTAGTCACAGAGGTTTCATCAATAAGGGTGGTAATAGTGTCAGTTGTACTGGGAAATTTAATAGCGGGAATCTTAGTCACAGAGGTTTCATCAGTGATGGTGATAGAAGTGTCTGTTGTACTGGGAAATTCAGTAGCGGTAAGCTTAGTCACAGAGGTTTCATCTGTGATGGGGTTAATAGTGTCAATTGTACTGGGAAATTCAGTAGCGGTAAGCTTAGTCACAGATGTTTCATCAGTGATGGTGATAGAAGTGTCAGTTGTACTGGGAAATTCAGTAGCAGTAATCTTAGTCACATTGGTTTCATTAGTGTTGGTAATAGAAGTGTCAGTTGTAGTGGGATATTCAGTAGCGGTAAGCTCAGTCACAGAGGTTTCCTCAGTGATGGTGATAGAAGTGTCATCTGTATTTGGAAATTCAGTAGCGGTAAACTTAGTCACAGAGGTTTCATCAGTAATGGTGGTAGAAGTGTCAGTTGTACTGGTAAATTCGGTAGCGGTAAGCTTAGTCAAAGAGGTTTCATCAGTGATAGTGGTAATAGTGTCAGTTGTACTGGGAAATTCAGTAGCGGTAAGCTTAGTCACAGAGGTTTCATCAGTGATGGTGATAGAAGTGTCAGTTGTACGGGGAAATTCAGTAGCAGTAAGCTTAGTCACAGAGGTTTCATCAGTGATGGTGGTAAAAGTGTCAGTTGTACTGGGAAATTCAGTAGCGGTAAGCTTAGTCACAGAGGTTTCATCAGTAATGGTGCTAGAAGTGTCAGTTGTACTGGGAAATTCAGTAGCAGTAAGCTTAGTCACATAGGTTTCATCAGTGATGGTGGTAATAGTGTCAGTTGTACTGGGATATTCATCAGTGGTAGGTGATAGTTGTGTGGTAGTTTCAGTTGGTTTAACTGTACAAACAAAGCAAAAATAGATTTTAAAGTTTTTAAAATTCAAAGCAACATTTTGAAATGTTTCTGGATGTATTCATCAATTAATTTAATGAATTTTTAACTCTAAAAACTAATTTATTTTTATAAAAATTTCTGTGCTATTTAAATGTTAATTCCATCTACCAGTTCTGTTGTTAAAATTTGTTTTTCCAACTTGCAAATTCTTGCTTATTGTTATATTTACTTTAAAATATCTACATTCTTATATAGTAACAGGGCTCATACGAAGAGGAAATTGGGTACAGAAATACAAATCATTTTCTTTTGATAGATCAAACATAGCAGAATAGACTCCATCTTGTATTAAGCAGCCATTTTATGGTCACACAATAGATTGCTTCAAAGAATTTATGAGATCTAGATTGTTATTAGAACCGTGCAAGACACATGTTCAGTGTATGGGCATGAAGCCATTTAGAACATCTTTTAATTAGCTAGTTTTCTCTATGTGCTTTACTTAAGGCCGTTTTGTAGACACTTTTTAGATAACAGTGACCAGAGTGCTATATCTGTGCATGTAACCTTGAATAAAGTAGAACATGATTTTAGACTACACTGTGTCACTTTTCTTGTTCTCCGGTCAGACTTGCAGACAACTCTATACAACACATTGGTATACTCAGGCCCCCTGAGTAGCTGGATTCGACACTTTCAAGTCCAAAATTTGGAATTTATTAAAATGAAAGATGTTAATGAGGCTTGTGATAGTGTATGTTAGTGTTATGTAATGCTCCTGAACCTACAGGGTGGAGGGTAAAGGTTAACTGTTGATATTTATACCATCAACATAATATATTACACCAATTTAAACCCTTGGAGGCCAGGATCAGCAAATGAATAATCAGAAAAAGCTCACTGCTTGTGAACAAGTATTAACGTTATAAAACAGATAGTGGGTAAAGCTTAGTCAGAGAGAGTGAGAGAGAGGCAGAGAGAGCTAAGGAAATTTAAGCTCTTGAGATTAGCTACTGAATAATGCTGGCCACATACAAAATGATAATCAGGCCAGTTAGTCAAATTGGGGCAGATCCTGAAATACGCATTTCTGCGAATTTACGTGTGGCAGACACGTAAATTCGCAGATTTGATCGAACTGCGCATGCGCACCGCAGAAAATACGCACATTCGCGTAGCGTATTTTCAAACGTAAGGATAATTCACGTATTGCGAACGTAAGTAATTACGTGTGGGCGTGCCGAAATTACGTTAGAGACGAATACGTGCGAATTACGTGAAGTAGGCGGGGGGGGGTATTTAAAGTGTACAGTATGGGCGTGCTAAGCTGCGTACGTTCGCGTAGTCTGTACGCCCGTTAGCGGACGTATTCTGTTACGTTTGGAAAAGTTAAGGTAGGGTTTGGGTAGCGTATTTTCACAAAATACGCCCGTGCAGGGGGTGTGTTAAGGGTAGCGTAGCGAATTTACGTACGTGAAAATTCGCTACGCTAACAAACGTACTGCAAACGTTGTTCAGGATCTACCCCATTATCAGTGGACAGGTCTGTTTGTCGATTGGCATCACAATAAAATGATACAAAAATTATCTGGGCTAGTAACAGGATTATTCAGTCTGCATACATAATTTAACCACTATGGCATGAGTATAGCTCTTGTCACTGCTTTTTTGTCATAGAATGCACCAGAACAAAGATCTGGCACCTTTTCTTGACAGATTTTCCAAGTTTTAAAAGTTTAGGCGGCAAAATCATTAAAACTGCTTGTGTGGTGAGTCTGATACATGCGTACTTTGTCCGCGCTGGTAATGATGGCACTTCTCGGCTTGTGGTGGGGCTAGGCTTGTTTTTCGTTGTGTGGTTGCGCGTGAGTTTATTACAAAAAAAGCACTGGTTCTTGTAGTGTCCTTAGCAATTGGACCTTTGTGTCAGTTGCTGGGGAATATGGTAGATTGTGTGGTTAGTATAAGACTAATACAAAGATACATGGTAATGTTCTTATTTTCTTTTTCTATTTCAGATCTATTCAGGTAAAGAGAGGAATTAGTGCACAACATTTACCTCATAATCTAAGAGGGACATCTGGATGTGCCCAATGAGGGTAACACAGAAATGAGTTAGGAATTTGTATCTGTGACTGTAGCCCTGATCCAGACCTCCATGCCTGCAGAGGTCAGTAGTCGCCCATGAGAGGGGAGTCAACTAGAAAAATGATAACTTAAGGATAGACAGACAGACAGACAGACAGACAGACAGACAGACAGATAGATAGATAGATAGATAGATAGATAGATAGATAGATAGATAGATAGATATGAGATAGATGCAGTGTGTTGTCAGTATACAATGTCTTTGGCTTTCAGAGTGATTTATCATCAGTTGAGAACACTGTATAGTTTATGATAAAAATAAACCAACATTGTCAAGGATTCAATGTTTGTTTTCTTGCATACGTTGGATGACTATCTAATTTCAGGATCTGGCCATAGTTTGTTTAAACATTTTGTGAAAAGTAATAGTACTGACCCAAAATGCCTTACTTTGATTGGGGTGGAACATGTTTAAGAAACAGAGAGAGTGAAAACCACTTTATCAGATTATGTCAATATCAAAGACCTTTTTAATATTCCAATTAAAAACTTTATATTCAGAGTTCAGAGATATTGGGCTGGATCCAGACTTAGTTAAGTGCTTGAACTTAGTTACTCCTGGGCTAAACCATGTCGATTTCAGGGGGTGTCAAGTTAATTGTATCTTTTGCATGCAGGGATATATCTTTGAATTGCTCACTGCACACAGATACTGACCAGCTTTACTATCACACTATTATTTAGACTTGGTATAGGAAACATCACCTCTCAACTCTAATACTGTTTGCAGCAGATGAAATATGACTCCCCTGCAATCAACATGGTTTAGCCAAGGAGTAACTAAGTTTAAGCACTTAACTAGGTCTGGATCCAGCCCATTGTATTTTAAAGGTTTGCTTATGATCTATTGTCACTCAAAGCCTTGTGCTAAATTTAATATTGTTCTGTAATTCTCCTGGTATAATCAATGAAACATGATAATGAATCTGTGGAAAGGCTTTGACTGAATGATTTGTTTATGCCTAATATGGTGGTGAGTGTAATCACAGAGGTTTGCTGGAGAAATGGTGGTAGCCGTATCAGTTACAGAGGTGAAATCAATGGTGATAAAAGAAGTAACAGTTGGGGGTAAATTTACTAAAGGTGATTTGAAGTGGCGATTTGAAATCACCCTAATTTTTTGGAGATTACAATGCAGCTAGTTCAAAATCACCCAAAAAAATCGGCAAAATTAGCACTTTAGACAAAATAGATTTTTAGTAAAGTTACCCCTTGTTTGCAAAGAGAGTAAGGTATTAAAATCAGCTACAGTTATGGAAGGAGAACGCTAAGTTGCTTTTTCAGCAGTGTTTAGCTCAGGGGTTAATTTTTTTTCTCATTTCTGTTTCTTTAGTGATTGCATATAAATCATTTTTTAGAAATTATTTTAATTTAAAAGCTTTTAACATTTATTAATAATGGGTCCATGTTTAAGATCAACATCTGACATCTTCATTTATCTACCAATAAGTCTTTTTTTTCCTAACCAAATATTCCCTATAAATCTACCAAACTATTGATCTACATATTACTCCAAAACACTTTTTGTACTCCATTATTACATTTTGTGGTCTTCTTTTATGATGCAAAGGTGGATAAGGTCAATGGAACGAATCCTGATATTGAAAATAATAGGAAAGCAGTGGAAAGTTAAACCTGGGCAAAAAAATTTGGAATTTTGGGAGAAATCAAATTAATGTTCATTTGAATAGAATTTTGCTATATTTTGCTATTTAATGTATCAAATCAAAAATCATGTATTTATTGTATTAATTTCTATACATGATTCGTGTTTGCCCGATATATTCATTGGAAAGGATTCATAGTTTGAAAATAAGAGGTAAAAAGGTGGAAAGTGGAACCTGAACAAAACCATGTTGGAGAGTCAATTATTTTTAACCTTTGCATGCAAGGAGAATACTTTGCTTTTTACTTATTATACACAGATAGTGACCGGCTATACTTTTACTGCTTTGTTTGCAGTGCACTTCAACATGGTGTTGTCTAGTAGGTGTAGTTTATCTGATTTCCTCTTATTTTCAGACTTCGAATTAAGTCTAATAAAACAATGCAAAAAATATTGGTCCCAATTTACAAATATAAAAGCATAGGCATAATATGTTTACCATATAAGGTGAATGTGTGATAATTGGCTTGATCCTGACATTGTAAAATACCTCCTAGCATAAAGGGGTTCAAACAAAAACTGACTCACCAATGCATATACAGAAGACCACCAAGATCACCACAGGAGCCCATTGTACGTTTCCCATCATAAAGGACCTGCTAATGACACCAATGGTTCTTCCTCCACTTCTTGGTTATATCCTTGGTTCGCACAGTTGTTTATTGCCCTCCCAAACTAAAGCATGAATTGGAACAAGGGTGCTTTTTATCACAGAGACTGTGACGTTGATAGAAGGACAAGAGCAGTGATGTTGACATAGGACCAAAAAAAAAAAAAGCTTTCTGTTTTATTACAAAGTACAAAGATCACCTTAAATTCCAGCACTGAATAATTTGGATGGTGGAGGTATTACCCTGAAAGTGTTAACTTGGAAACTTATCAACTAAACATAAACTCTTATTGACGTCCAAGCAGAAGTTATATGGAATGAAGAGTTATAAATGGTATAGATTTGACCTACTATATATAGAAAATAGCTATTGTCTATTTGTTTCCACACAGTGAGACAATAAAATAATCAGTACAGCTGCAGTTGCTATATAATGGCTTAGCACATTTTATTACAGTACATACTGTTTGTGATTTAAATGCTACGTTTATTGAATATCATTACAGGGAAGGGTGTACTAACGTAGGTCATTTATATTAAAGGGTGTGTTTTTAACTCCAATTTAGATCTAAATGTCTGCATAAATCTTCCTAAGTTCAATCTAATTACTTGAACCAGCTAAAGGGTATGAAAGATCATAAAAACAGAGACCTTTGTGATAGAATTTTTCACTTTTTACTCATTACTTAAGTTATGGGGCCTGATTCACAAATAGTGATGGAAGAAGACTTACGCAAGTCTGTTGCGTGAGCCCTCTTGAGATTATTCCTTGGCACATGTGAGCACCAGATGTTAATGTGATTTAAGAAAAACTTCGTAGAAGGGGCCGACCCTTCAAACCCACATGCCTATACCCCACTAGGGAGAGGAGAGCAGCAGTTGCGCAGATCCTTGAGGGCGCAGCTCTGTGCAGAAAAATGAAGGTAGCCTACTGGACACATAAGCATCCAGAACTCCTTTTGAAAAAGGGGAGTACCAGGGACATGCACTTCCCTCTTCCACGCCTAGTTACTGATCTCTTTGCGCACGGAAGTCACACGGAGATCTGAATCAGGGCTATGGAAAGCTTGCTTTTGCACTCAATTAAACTTAATTTTATTTTATTTTATATTATTTATGACAAAATATTAGCATTTTTAATTCAGAAATAATACAATGTATATCCAGCAATTGCATTTAGATCGCCAGG
>WWET01002201.1:88559-112349 GCA_011038615.1 Limnodynastes dumerilii
TGTACAATTTAAATGGCTATCCCCGCCTCTGTGTAGTAACTCGAGCGTCCGGACTATCGTCGTACAAAACGCACACCCCTTGGGCGAAAAATACGCTGAAAATACGCTCGCTGTACGCTGATGTCCTTCGGACGACTGGAAGTTGTCATACTGCATTTTTTCTCCCGTTTTTACGCTCCTGACCGGCGTACGATCGCTTGCGGTCGTAGGTCTGGATCAGGCCCCTTATATCTAAATGAGAAAAACACCCCTTTCTCATTTAAATATCGGCACAGCACTGCCGAATGCGGACACAGAGGGATGGTCACCCTTGCGGCCATCTTTTTGCGCTCGCTCCCGTTGTGAGCATGTGCAGTCCTCATTTTGGCTGCGCTTTCGTCTGAAATAAAAACGGAAGCGCAGCTCTGAATCCAGGCCCAGATGTCCAGAAAAAAAAGTATGACTCAAGACCTATAACTTTGAATCAAGGACATGACCCAAAAAATGTATAGATGATCATGATTAATAGACTGAAATGTGCTTAAGTGACTGTGCCATAAAGTAATCTCAGAATACCTTAGTCAATTTTCCTGCTTCAGTCAATGGCACTGTCTGTATTTTAGTGGAGAATATAAGAAAGGGCTCCTTTCTAGCACTAGAATGTTAGCATATTTTCCTAATATTAGTGTTGATGGTAAGCACAGTAGCCTCTATGACAGAATAAATCAAAGCTTATGTTAACTTATCTTTTTTTTTTTTTTACAGAAAACTCATTGTTTAATATAATTTTAAAAAAAGAATATGTACTGAATAACATAAGACATGGCAAACGCAACCAGTTCCTATGAAAGTACTGATGACTAAAAAAATGTTGCACTAACTAAAATGAGGGGGAAGGGTTTTTTCACATAAGCTTGTTATGGGTTGTTAATTAACCTTTGGAGAGTACTGTGTAGTAGGCTATGGATTGTCGTCTCTTCAACTCCTTTCCTCTAACCTCCTCTTCTCCTTCTACCTGCTACTACCTGTCTATTCTTCTCTTCTACCACAACCAACCTATCCATGTCCTCCTCCACTTCCTGCCTATCCACCTATTCTCACACTGTTTTCCTTATCTCCTCCTCCTCTCTCACTTCTGTCTCTCCTCCTCTGCTACTACCTGTCTATTCCCTTCCTCTGTTACTACTTCTGTTTCTCCTCCTCTTTTACTACCTGCCTCCTTATTTCCCACGTCCTGGCTCTCAATCTCCTCTCCTACTACCTTTCTCTCCTCCACCTTCACTTCATTCTACTCTCTCTCTCAATACCTGCCTCTCCATCTCTTCTCCCATTACCTGTCTCTCCTCCTCCATTGTCACTACCTGCCTCTCCTCCTCATCTCCCACTTCCTGGCTCTCCTCCTCCTCTCTCAATTCCTGGATCACTTCCTGCTCCACCTCTTACACTTGTTACTTTTCCTTTTTCTTTTCCTCTTCTATCCCTTCCTGCTTTTTTTCTTCCACTTCCTTCTTCTTACACTCTTCTCTGTCTACACTATCGTCACAAACCATGGTACTTACCGCATCAGTGGTCATCTGTCTGCTGCCCTTTCTGGCTATTACCATTGCTACCAGGACTATTTCATGGGCACTGCCATCTTGGAATCATCACATGATGTTTCAGCCAATCAGAGTCCAGCTCTAGGAATCACATGACCAGGCTATCCAAACCTGGTCATGGGCATTCTATTTAAACCCAGAGCACTGTATCTACAGTGTAAGAAAAACTTGGTCATTCAAGGTGCCTGGTTCCTGTTTAATCCTTGGGAGATATCAGTCTGTAGTCTGCATTCTTCAGCTTGCAGCTATCTGCTTCCTACTCAGCTTGCAGCAATCAGCCTGCAAAACCAGCCAACAATAATCAGCCTGATTATCCCAATCAGCAGTGCACTGTCTGCAGATTACTATTCCAGCTTCAGACCTCTGTTGTCTGCAGATTGTTATTCCTGGTCCAGTCCAGGTCAAGTCAAGTTCAATTTAGTCCTGGTCCACCCCAGGTCAAGTCAAGTCCTGTTCCAGTTTTAATGAAGTTCAGTCCAGCTAAGCTTACCAAGTCTAATCCAGTCCTGGTCAAGTTCAGTCCAGCTAAGCTTATCAAGTCTAATCCAGTCAAGCTTGTTTTGTCCAGTCCAGCCAAGTCTGCCTTGTCCAGTCTTAAGAAGGAAACTACGCACGGTTAGATAAGATAGCTCTATGACACTCATAAGTGCCATAAGGTACCTAAAATGGGGGCGGGTTTAGGGGCAGGACGGGTAAGTTAGGTGCAGATCTGTCCACACCTAACTCACTCTTAGGTGTAATTACGGCCCAATGGGCCTGATCCAGACCTACGCCGATGTGCTGTGCTTACTAAAGCACTGTCACGTTCAAGGATTGTTTGGGATCAGTTCCGGGTTTCAGGGATGAAGACAACAGTGTTGGGTTGAAATGAAATTGAGCAGGTTTAATAATAGATGGGTGCATACAGAAGTAACGATGAGTAATAGTGCGAGATCAAACAATAATTCGCCAGGAGACACGCTGTCAAACAGGTTCAAAATCCAGACAATAGCACCGGCGGGCCAGGGGAAATAAGGGAATCCGTGTGGTAGGAGGCGGAGGTGAGGGGAGCCGTTGTCAGGCCCCATGTCCTCCTCCACTTCCTGCCTATCCACCTATTCTCACACTGTTTTCCTTATCTCCTCCTCCTCTCTCACTTC
Source organism: Limnodynastes dumerilii (assembly GCA_011038615.1). Taxonomy (NCBI): domain Eukaryota; kingdom Metazoa; phylum Chordata; class Amphibia; order Anura; family Limnodynastidae; genus Limnodynastes; species Limnodynastes dumerilii. The sequence continues at coordinate 91,276 of WWET01002201.1, forward strand.
TGTCTCTCCTCCTCTGCTACTACCTGTCTATTCCCTTCCTCTATTACTACTTCTGTTTCTCCTCCTCTTTTACTACCTTCCTCCTTCTTTCCCACGTCCTGGCTCTCAATCTCCTCTCCTACTACCTTTCTCTCCTCCAACTTTACTTCATTCTACTCTCTCTCTCAATACCTGCCTCTTCATCTCTTCTCCCATTACCTGTTTCTCCTTCTCCATTGTCACTACCTGCCTCTCCTCCTCCTCTCTCAATTCCTGGATCACTTCCTGCTCCACCTCTTACACTTATTACTTTTCCTTTTTCTTTTCCTCGTCTATCCCTTCCTGCTTTTTTTCTTCCACTTCCTTCTTCTTACACTCTTCTCTGTCTACACTATTGTCACAAACCGTGGTAGTTACTGCATCAGTGGTCATCTGTCTGCTGCCCTTTCTGGCTATTACCATTGCTACCAGGACTATCTCATGGGCACTGCCATCTTGAAATCATCACATGATGTTTCAGCCAATCAGAGTCCAGCTCTAGGAATCACATGACCAGGCTATCCAAACCTGGTCATGGGCATTCTATTTAAACCCAGAGCACTGTATCCACAGTGTAAGAAAACGTGGTCATTCAAGGTGCCTGGTTCCTGTTTAATCCTTGGGAGATATCAGTCTGTAGTCTGCAGTCTGCAGTCTTCAGCTTGCAGCTATCTGCTCAGCTATCTACTCAGCTTGCAGCAATCAGCCTGCAAAACCAGCCAACAATAATCAGCCTTATTATCCCAATCAGCAGTGCACTGTCTGCAGATTACTATTCCAGCTTCAGACCTCTGTTGTCTGCAGATTGTTATTCCGGGTCCTGTACAGGTCAAATCAAATTCAATCCAGTCCTGGTCCACTCTAGGTCAAGTCAAGTTTAGTCCAGTCCTTATGAAGTTCAATCCAGCTAAACTTACCAAGTCTAATCCAGTCCTGGTCAAGTTCAGTCCAGCTAAGCTTATCAAGTCTAATCCAGTCAAGCTTGTTTTGTCCAGTCCAGCCAAGTCCACGATCGGGCGTTGCCGTAGCGACGCCGGGCAACATCTGCCCGGCGCATGCGCAGATCGGCTTTTCAGCCAATCTTACGCTTACGCCCGCCGTCGGGCGTAGGTCTGTATCAGGCCCAATGTCTTTATGTCTAAATGTAATTTTTCGGAATTGTGTTTGCTTGTATACAATGCAAAACAGATGTAAGCCAATCCAACCACACAAAAATCAGGGGAATATGCAATGTGTGGATTCGGTCCCAAGTACCTATGTCCCTTTTATTGTTTGTATACCCAAGTATACAAACAATGGTATAAACAGCTAGTATATACCAGTGAGATAAAACAAACACAAAAATGTATTGCTTCCTTACTTAAATGTTTACTGTTCACACATACACGTCCTGTCACATGGCATATACACAAGACACAGGTAAATCTCAGGTTTTCTTATCCCACAATCTGATTATTCTGGCTTTTCAAATCAGTTTTATACAGTTCTTCTATAACTGTGACACAGAACTGCAGTAAAGTCTTCTATTTTTGGCCCACTTTTATGAGTTACTATGTAAATATGGAAGAGTGTTAAGTTGGTTAAAGGATCTTACTGTTTTTTTATCTGAACTAGTACTGTGTGCAGGTGTCACAGACACTGAATAAGCAAGTACTAGAACACAATATAGGTCCTTCAGCTCCTTAAAGTGTTGGTTCTTATAGAGTGCTGACTAACGGAGAAAATTAGTATCCAGACAGTACTCAACAGTTGACATTTTGACTTGTCGACATTTTGAATGTTGACATTTTATACCAGTCCCAGAAAATCAGGAGTTGAAGGTCCCTCTTTAATAACACTATCAATAGTAAAACTCTGAATTTGGTCCATAGACCTTCATGCCTTTGGTATTTCACAGAATAAAGTAAAAACAGCGAAAGAGAGAGACTGGATAGATTTTTTGGTACCTCTTAGATTGAAATATCACTGTAATCCAATTATTTACAAACTAGCTGCATTCTTGATTTAGTACCACACACTTCTTGAGTCATCTAGCCAGTCGAAGGCAAAGGCTATAAAACAATCCCATGCAACTTGATGTTCCTGTTACTCCAGTTGCCAATAATATAAAGAAGTTTAAAGTCCATGGGACTATAGCCAATTTTCCTGGACATCGGCCCAAAATGAAAACAAAAGGATATTGAGAATGGTAGAAAAAGAGCCAAGTAAAATGCCCAAAGAAATACAGCCAAAAGTAACAAGTTAGTCTCAGATCACATAATCTGACACTTTTTGAGTGGTTTCCATGGACTAAGGAGGACTTCACTTTAGAAAGAACTGCATAACAAAAAGTCAGACTGGAATTTGCTGAAATGCATACTGACAAGCCACGATGCTTATGGCATAATGTTCTTTGGACAGATGAGTTGAATCTGGAACATTTTGGCAAGACACAACAGTTCTATGTCCACAGATTAAAAAATAAAGCTTTCTGAGAAAAGAAAAGACATACTCATGCCTACTGTGAAACATGGAGAAGACTTGATTATGTGTTGGTGTTGGTTTGCTGCGATTGGCATAGAGAGACTTAAATTTGTGCAAGACCCAATCAAATCTCAATACTATTTAGGTATTCTGAATCAAAACATATTTCCTAGATCTAAAGCCTATTGAAAATTGATGGAAAGAGTTGACCAATGTTGTTTGAATAAGGCACCCATGGAAAACATGCTTGAGTCTGAACACGGTTCCTTATCTAATTTAGATTTAATGTTTAAAATACCTTAGGCAGCTGGATTTCATTGGTTTAAAATTTTTCAGTATGTTACTACACTGCAGGGTTCACCAAATTCAATAAAATAATTTTGAATGCATAACAATAATTAATTAATTTTTTTTCATTTATTATATAAACAGATAAGGAAACTTTTTAGGTGTGCCCTCCTCCTACCGTTACTTTCTCCTTCTGTTGTATAATTTTTCCCTCAGGTGCACAGTCCAGACTAATATATGATTGTTATTTACAAAGAAGACTCAATAAATAACTAGGAATTGTCTCTCAAAATCATAATCTCTCTAATGCCAGGACACTCTTATCTTCGTGTTTGTTAAATCCACATCGGACCCAAAGTATCCAGATAAGCATCTGAAGTGGAAAAAAGATTCACAATAAAAGTGTAGGGAGTCACCTTTAAATTTCTATTCCTCTTGTAACTATCAATATTCAACAAGCTGTTTTAGTAATATAATTTAGACTCAGATGTCACAGATGTTCATGTCTGCATGAAAAATCCATCTCAAATTATGCAACATACTTCAAATGAAGATAGATGGAGATAGACCTTGTTGGGTTCCATATTAATGCTCAGATAGATAATTGCTTAGCATTATCTCCAGAGCATGAAATGCACACATAGGGCCTGATCCAAAGCTACGATGTTACACTGAGCGCTGTAGCGCTCAGCGTAACATCGCTGCTCTGACCGACACTCCCCCTTGTAGGACCGTATTAACTCTCCCTTACGCCGGCTGAAGGCTACCCTAACTTCAGCCGGCGTAAGGGAGAGTTGATACGCTGGGACGGCGGCGTTAGTACGTTAACGCCGCCCTCCCAGCCTCATTACCCTCCCTCCCCCCGCCCCCCTACTCCCTCCCCATGCCCCCCTACACTAACTTCAGCGTAGGGACGCTGGGGGACGTCCCCTCCAGCGTCCCTACGGCACTACTATGGACGCCCGATCTACGATCGGGCGTTTCCATAGTGACGCCAAGTAACATCTGCCCTGCGCATGCGCATTACGCTTACGGCCGCCGTGCTAGCGACGGTGGCCGTAGCTCTGGATCAGGCCCATAGGGCCAGATTTACTAAGGGTTTGGAAAAGTGGAGATATTGGCCATAGCAACCAATCAGACTCTAGCTGACATTCTCCAGTATGTAATAGGAAAGTGAGAACTAGAATCCGATTGGTGGCTTTGGGCAACATCTCCACTCTTCCAAACCCGTAGCTTAGTAAATCTGGTCCATACTGTTTTTATAAACTGAATTTGAATGGTGGTCTGAGACTGAAGTTTTACATGATCACTTCAAAGTGGATACTTTAAATATAATTAACCTGAAAATGATGACAAGTGCTGTCACTCTACTATAACACACTTGAAAATCCAAATTGCTACCACTAGAGGCACTGTTGGAATGTATGACATTTTATAGCAAATCATTTAACTACAAAACAAAACTTCTAAAAATATCTTACGGAGTAATGTATAATATACTTTTGCTGCAAATAAATACAAAAAGGATAGACAAACCAGTGATCCATAGAGTATATTTTTCCCTTTAAAGATGTAAATTGATATTAAATCACATTCATTAATATGTAAGTATATGACATCTGTATACAATATATATTAAACAAGTCATGAAAGGAATACAAATGAACACTAGAATCATGTAGTACACAGTGCCACCTGCTGGCAGCTCCTGATTATAGTAAACACAGTTTCAGCATCTAATTCATAACTGCCCAAAGATTTAGGTCTGGGATTTAAAAAATAATGTTCAAAGAATATCATCTACATATTTTCTGACTCATCAATTTTGCCTCAGCCCATTTGTAGATATCCATGTCAGAAATAGTAGTATAAGTCCAGAGATCTTCACTACAAATTATTAAAACATTTAAAACCATTAAAAGCTTCATGCATATGGTTTTCCACTATCTCTCTCACATACCCAGCCCACTGCAGGCAAAAGAGGCAAATGCATTATGTACTTGTAACAGTTCTGTACTTATAAGAGTGTACTACTGAACTCAATCAGTAGAGGGCGTGATGGTCCATTATTCTACCGATGAGGAGGTTGATTGAGGTCTTGGAAAAGGCATCTGAGAGAATAGAATTATATTAAAAAAAAGTATAAATTATTCACTAACAATTAATCTGATACAAAAAAATTAATATGCACTTACCAAGATTATTTTAAATTCATCTTAATAACTTAAATTTGAACACAAATTAAAAAGACTGGCATCAATGGTTAAGGTAAGAAAAAAATTGACTACCTTTATTAATTTATTAATTCAAGCTAAATAATTCTAAGAACTGTCGATATACTATAAAGGGCCTAAGACTTTAGACACTTTTTATAATTTACACTCTGATTGGCTACCATAGAAAAAGAAAATTGGCACATACTTGGAGAACTAAGTACACCCTCTAGTGGTCAGAACAATATAATCCCTCCTAGAAACATAACACTAGGATATTGGTCTCTCCTCCAACACGACCAATATCTACTGTAGCTCTCCCCATCTTTCCCTTTCACTTTCGTACCTTAAAGTTCAGGTTGACATTCTCTATTTGGGGTGTGAAAGAACCTCGGGGTCCTAAAGACAAAAAAGAGAAGTTCGTGACAAAGGGCAGAATCCAGAATTGCGTATCGTCGAAGTCTATGCTAACATCAGATCCTATGGGTTAAATACACACATTTAAGTCTGGATTGTTTATTATGAGCATAAATATCATACACATGGGACCTGATCCAGGTTTTGTACACGGAAGTCAGAAAATCCTCACGTAAAAGCAAAGTGAACTCCCCTGTCACTCTCACTTGTGGATTTTGGACTACTTATGTGTCCATGGCCCAACCTTTCTTTGTTCTCTGCATGTGTCTGTGTCCATCCGAATGCAGATCTGGAAGTGCCTAGAGCTGCCCACTCACCCTCATCTGCATTGCCTATCCTCACCCCCTTGCTGGGAAGCAATTTGAGTTCACAAAGCAGCTTGTCATGTAAGCAGAACCAGTCCTTCTTCTACTGATTTTGATCTTTTAATTACTGTCTTTCATTCACATACAACATAAAGAAAATTATCACCTAGATCATTGTGACCACCTGCACCAGAGACACAGTCTGGGAAAGATACCATAAAACCAGGAAAAGTATAACACCAGCAGTGATAACAAAAACCCTCTCCTTTTCCTGCCGAATAGCTCCTATAGGTGAACCCAGGCTAACTTAAGTTTACTTATGTTTGCTTTGTACTTCCAAACCCTTTTTCTGTACTAGTAAACCCCTTTCCTAGAGATGGATTTCAGGAGTTTCCAGGAGAAAGTCTGGCCTGGATTCATAACCCCATTTTTTTTTTTTACATTCGTCCCTAATTTTCCGAATCTAGTTACTATGCATGCGTAGTAACTATTTTACGCTATCTACATAGCGTTTCGTTACGTAGATTGCGTACACACGGTCTTCAAAGAAATGCTACATTTTGAATCCGGCCCATAATGTCTCTCTCTCTCTCTATATATATATTTTTCTCCCTTAAATGCTTAATATTGTGTTAACTTTGGAAATGTATTTAGTTTCTGTTGTTTTGCATTAGCTGGGATTTGTGTTGAAATCTACATTGGACCCTAAGTATCCAGATAAGCATCTGAAGTGGAAAAATGATCCACAATAAAATTGCAGGGTCACCTTCAAATTTCTATTCCTCTTGTAACTATCAATATTCAACAAGCTGTTTTAGTAAAATAATTTAGACTCAAATGTCAAATAAAACATTATTTGCATGAAAAATCCATCTCAAATTATGCAACATACTTCAAATGAAGATAGATGGAGATAGACCTTGTTGGGTTCCATATTAATGCTCAGAAAGATAATTGCTTAGCATTATCTCCAGAGCATGAAATGCACACATGGGGCCAGATTTACTAAGGGTTTGGAAAAGTGGAGATGTTGCCCATAGCAACCAATCAGACTCTAGCTGACATTCTCCAGTATATAATAGCAAAGTGAGAATTAGAATCCGATTGGTTGCTTTGGGCAACATCTCCACTCTTCCAAACCCGTAGCTTAGTAAATCTTGTCTATACTGTTTTTAGAATTGAATTTGAATGGTGGTCTGAGACTGAAGTATTACATGATCACTTCAAAGTGGATACTTTGAATATAATTAACCTGAAAATGATAACAACAAGTGCTGTCACTCTACTATAACACACTTGAAAATCCAAATTGCTGCCTCTCTATCTCCCTCTATATTTTTCTCCCTTAAATGCTTAATATTGTGTTAACTTTGGAAATTTATTTAGTTTCCGTTGTTTTGCATTAGCTGGGATTTGTGTTGAAATGATCTGTTCACTGTTGTTGTTTTATTATTATTATTATTATTATTATTATTATTATTGTTAATTTAATGTTTATATCTGGTGACTGCCGCCATATATAATATGTTTGTGATGGCCTGGCGGGTGCACATGATGGGCCGTATTCAGAAATCCGTCGGCGAACAGAAAAAACAGTCACTCCCCTCGCAACCTCCGGCCGGACCTAAACTTCCACCTGCATTGACTTGCCCTATATGGCCGCACTCACTTCCGGCCTTATGTGTATTAGTTGCTTATATTACCGGCCCTAACTCTGTAAGCGCTTTCCCTCAATGTGGGCGCGCATTCTCTCAATGCCTCCCCCCGCCCAATTCTATGCAAATCCTTAGGTCCGTATATTTCCGCAGCACTTAGGGTCGCATTATTCCCCGCCCGATTCACAAGTCTGTCCCTTAGCCATTTACGACCTTAACTTCAACATAGATGGCGAATCACTATTACTGTGCATGCGCAGTTGATGCAAAAATCGTTCCGATCCTAAAAATACGCATGGAACTTTCGTTAAAACTGGATCTCTGAATAGGGGTATTTAAATTAAACAGTAAGGGTTTGCTTAAGCCCTAACATATGATCCTCCATTACCCACCAGCCCATTTTAGGTGGGTCATGTGTGTAAAAGTTAAGGTACCAGGGTGCGGAAGTTTCACACATGTGAGCAGAACGTATAGAGCATAGGATTGCTCTTTGCATAAGTTATATTCCGCTGCAGAGACACAAGCTCTGGTCATTCTTAATACTGGATCTGGTCCAAAGGGTAAATATATCAATCGAGGCGCTGCAATCAACATGGTTGAGCCCAGGAGTAACTAATTTCAAGCACTTACTTAAACTGGATCCAGCCCAGAGTCATTGGACCTAATCCACAAATAGTAACGTTAGGCCACTTACACATGCAAAGTGTGTGAGTGGGCTATAGGGAGTGGAGGGCACAGGCGCCCTCCAGATGTTCCGTCAGTTTTATAACATAAGTCCTATCACACGGAACTTACCGTATTTCCCCATGTATAAGACGCACCTTTTTTAGACCAAAAATAGGTCTAAAAACCAGGTGCGTCTTATACAGGGGATGTAAGGCTGAACTTACCTTTTCAGTCCCTCCAGCAGTTTCAGGCTCTCTCACCGGTAGTTCCATACGATGAGATTTACTAAGAAAGGGGCTGTGCTTCCCCTCCGCCCGCCAATATAGGCGGGGGGAAGTATTTAAATTTTACTGTGTGGGTGGGATTAGAAAGTTGCAAGCGGATCAGTGGTCAGACAGACCACTGATCCTCTAGTGTGACTTAGGGCTGCCTCATGGGAACACAATCTCCACACGAGAGAGGGGCGTGACAGGGGAAGTTCTCTCCCCTCTTCTGTGTGGAATTTAAGACCCTTGCACGTACAGAAAGCATACAGGGGTCAAGATCCAGTCCACAGAGAGAAAGTAACGTGTAAGCAATAACCATGTTATGGGGGGGGTTTTTCAACCTAGTTAGTTACGTAACCAGTCATTAGTGGGAGTCTGGAATACTAAGTGAGGGATATAAGGTGATGCCATTAAAGTGAGCACAACTTAGTGGAATATTTTGTGGGTTTGCACAACCCATTGGCTTGCCTTCTATCTGGCAAAAACATTAATCCCTGAATTAATATTAAGCTGGCAAGATAAGAAGTGGGCAGGTAGAGAATGCAGATTCCTCACCAAACATGACATCCATTGTCTCCGTATTCCACAATCTGCCGTTAACCCTCATATTCCTTTCCCATCCAAACTCATACCAAGGTCTGTCCATGTCTAATAACCTGAAGGAGGGAGGAAGATAGAAACAATTAGAACTGTTCTTGCTCATTATTTCTGAATGCCTTCAAAATGTAAAAATATTACAAACTAATAAATGATGACTAAAATGAACCCATGTGTGGATTCTCCAAACAGTGCTGCGTAATTATTGGCACTATATAGATAGAAAAATGGCCACATTTTGCAAAAGCACATTCACAAGACGGAGTTGGAGCCTCTCAAGAGCCCATCTTGGGTGCGTTTCTGAAGGCCAAGTGCTACGGGACGGGGTGCAGAAGGTGATTATGCTACACTGAAGGAGAAAGTAGACTAATAATACAGTGAGGGTGTGCTTAGTACCCATCATAATGTCCATTCTTTTGCGTGATTCCAATGTTACATGATGACAGCGCAGAAGTTTTAAACTAGAGGAACCGGATTCAAACCTCCATTATTGCTGCACTTGGAGCTCTGAGCACAGCTCAGCAGAGATCTGAAACCAGATCCCCATTGAATCCAAACTCCCGTGTGAGCAAAGCAAGGAACCTACTACTACCCAGACTTCCACACAATCACCATGCAAAATGGGGTCCCTAACCCTAAAACTCCTATCCCCATAGCCTGACCCTAAGACTCCCTTCCCCTAAGCCTAACCCTAAGACTCCCTTCCCCATAGCCTGACTCTTTGACTCCCCTCCCTGCAGCCTGACCCATTCCCAGAGTCGTAACCTAGATTCCCCTACCCGCAGCCTAACCCTAACCCTCCTTTTCGCAAAGCCTAAAGCTAACCCTCCCTTACCCAGACTCTAACTCTAACTCTAAAAGTAACCTCTCCAGTCGGGTCTGTAGTGGGCTTTGGTTGCTGGTGGATGCGATGGGTCTGGTGGGTGGCGGGTTCCGGAAAGGAATGGGTAAGTATGCCGATCTGCACACTTACCCATTCACAAAAAAATCTAAAATGCCTGTTTTTCAAAAAAGAGACTAAATGAGCTTTCGGCTGTCTCTATTTCTAAAACAGCCACCTCTTGGCGGAGTCTAACAACGGTATGTACTGTGTGTGTGCAGTACAAAGGAATTCTGCATCGGGTGGCATCCTTACCATGCAGAATTCCGTGTTGGTGTCATCGGGAATGGTAATCGTGCAGTAAGGGCGGAACACTCCCCTTATTTGCACAGAATGCTGGATAGTACATTGGCCTCCATTGTAGAATGAAATCAATTGAAATCATCATATCAAAGTTTAGAGGGTGTTTGAGGTTGTGTTCTGTTTTGTTTTTTGCTTTTGTTTTTGTAAAGAAAGATTCTTTGCTCTATTTACCTGAACAACAAGGAACTATTTGGCAATTATTTAGCCATAAAGATGGTAATAAAGACAAACTCACAAGTCTCTGTCTGGGTTATGACGTCGCCGGCACGAAGTAAAGGCCAAGATGATAATAATAATGACCAGTACAATAAGACCAACGGTCACGCCACCGTACACTCCAGGCTTGCTGATGAGCGTCTGGCATTGATCTCCTGTGTACCAGAATTGGTCGGAGGTTTCACAGCTGTAAAGAATGAAGAGTGATTGGCTAAGACCACAGCTGAATTCTAACTGATGAAACAGAGAGGATTGGGCCAATATAGGGTCCAATGTGGGTGATGACGAGGAAGATAATGAGACTCTAGTGAATGAACATGTGTCAAATGATATCTTTTTAGTTTTAAATTAAGTAATTTTGGGCCTGTTTCAAATTTGAGAAGGAAATGAGAACATGCGGATTCGCAGAAGTAAGCACCTAAGTTGTAAGTGTACCCCCATGACACTCCCCTCATTCTCAAACTTCCGCCACCATAGGCCTTAAATCTCTGTGCGTATGTTTGTGCAGAGTCTGCTAAAGTAAGATTGGCGTTGCATAACCCCCATTCAGCCCTATTTAAAGCCTCCCCCACCCACGTTAATTAACTTCCTACTTACGGACTACTGGCACGCCCCTTATTATGGATGTCACTAGGCACGGAGATTAACTCTATATGTAAGTGACTTCTTATGCGTAATATCTGGCTCACACATGCAGAAATCGCAAAAAACGCTTACGCATTCAGAATGATTGGAGTGTTCTGCCCATGCATAAATGACGGTAATGCAACATAAAGCTCTATGAATGATTTTGAATTACAGACCCAAATGATTCCCTATGCATGGTGAGCTGGGGGAGGTATTTAAATCGTACATTAGGAGCTTGACTAAGCCCTTATCTGCGCCCCATAGGCACAGGGCTATGTGTGCCTCGTTGAGGAGAAGCAATCGATCCACCAATCCGCCAGTACTATAGTACGTGTATAGTGCGTGTAAGATGACAGTGCGTCCTAGTCTGTGTGTTTGTTAGGGAACTTAGACTTTAAGCTCAAGGGATTGATATGAAGGATTGTTTAATTATGTAAAGCTCTATAAAAAGCTGTTACTAAATAAAGACACATATCGATAGCTCCATGCTATGTGTATAAGCTGATTTTGTGTGTGGTGTTTCAGCTGTCTTAGTGCAGTAGCAGGGTCAGTCTATATTGGGGTAGGGCTTACTAGCATTGGGGTCCCATTATGTTGACTGAGCATTGGCCCCAGTTACAGTCTATTGGAGAAGGGCTTTGGGCGCTGCATTGGGTAACACAGAGCAGATGACTTGACATGTTCAGCCCATAGAAATAGGAATTCATCTTCTGGGGGATCGATTCCTCTTCTGAGCAAAGATCTGGAAAATAATCAGAATATCACAAAATTGAGTTCATGCAATATCAGCCTTGTTTCTGTTATGTAAATAAACATTATCCCAGAAATATGAACTATGAATGGAAGTGAATCTGTAGGTTTTCATGTTCAAGTAACAGATAAGTTTCAGGTCTCAGACTGCTATGTATGTATGTGCTTATGTGTTCTGAAGTCCTATTTTTTAATCTGGTGGTCAACAGTGCCAGATCCCTAGTAAAAGGACAGCTCAAAGAGGAGGGATTAGATGCTTCCCAAATATTGTTTTTTAGGTAGAGCTGGAATTACATTCTGGGAGGAGTCAGACTGAGCCTAGTTACACTAATGTGCTTCACCAATGTGAACACATCTACCCATGTAATCACCCTTCTCTCTGCATAATTATCAATCCCACAATAAGTGGGAGTATTTGTTATAGTTTTCTCATTTCAGCTGTCAGCAAATCCTATTCCCAAATCTCATAGATATAGCTGCCAGTTAAAGGAATCAAATCAATATATTGAAAACATACATTAAAAAGTAATTAAAAATAAATAGTTATTTCTTGAGTATACATTTTATCAGCATCTTTAATATGCATATTACTATGCACATATCTACTCCCTAATCACCCACCATTGTCTACCTTCATCCCTACCTCACCCGAAGAAATCCACTCACTACTTTTGTCATCCCCTCCGTCAACATGTCCACTTGATCCCAGTCCCTCTAATCTTCTCCGGTCTCTCTCTCTCTCCACCTGCTCTCATCTTGCTCACCTATTCAACTTATCCCTCTCCTCTGGCATCTTCCCCTCCCTCTTTAAACACGCTCTTGTCCCCCCTATCCTTAAAAAACCTACCCTTGATCCCACTTCACCTTCCAACTACCGACCTATCTCTCTTCTGCCCTTCGCCTCCAAGCTGCTTGAACGGCTTGTTTACAAGCGTCTAATTGTCTACCTTGCTGACCACTCCATCCTGGACCCTCTCCAATCTGGTTTCCGCCCTCTGCACTCCACCGAAACTGCTCTGACTAAGGTCACTAATGATCTCCTTTCCACCAAATCTAAGGGCCACTTCTCACTGCTCATCCTCCTGGATCTATCTGCGAAATCAATTGAAATCATCATATCAAAGTTTAGAGGGTGTTTGAGGTTGTGTTCTGTTTTGTTTTTTGCTTTTGTTTTTGTAAAGAAAGATTCTTTGCTCTATTTACCTGAACAACAAGGAACTATTTGGCAATTATTTAGCCATAAAGATGGTAATAAAGACAAACTCACAAGTCTCTGTCTGGGTTATGACGTCGTCGGCACGAAGTAAAGGCCAAGATGATAATAATAATGACCAGTACAATAAGACCAACGGTCACGCCACCGTACACTCCAGGCTTGCTGATGAGCGTCTGGCATTGATCTCCTGTGTACCAGAATTGGTCGGAGGTTTCACAGCTGTAAAGAATGAAGAGTGATTGGCTAAGACCACAGCTGAATTCTAACTGATGAAACAGAGAGGATTGGGCCAATATAGGGTCCAATGTGGGTGATGACGAGGAAGATAATGAGACTCTAGTGAATGAACATGTGTCAAATGATATCTTTTTAGTTTTAAATTAAGTAATTTTAGGCCTGTTTCAAATTTGAGAAGGAAATGAGAACATGCGGATTCGCAGAAGTAAGCACCTAAGTTGTAAGTGTACCCCCATGACACTCCCCTCATTCTCAAACTTCCGCCACCATAGGCCTTAAATCTCTGTGCGTATGTTTGTGCAGAGTCTGCTAAAGTAAGATTGGCGTTGCATAACCCCCATTCAGCCCTATTTAAAGCCTCCCCCACCCACGTTAATTAACTTCCTACTTACGGACTACTGGCACGCCCCTTATTATGGATGTCACTAGGCACGGAGATTAACTCTGTATGTAAGTGACTTCTTATGCGTAATATCTGGCTCACACATGCAGAAATCGCAAAAAACGCTTACGCATTCAGAATGATTGGAGTGTTCTGCCCATGCATAAATGACGGTAATGCAACATAAAGCTCTATGAATGATTTTGAATTACAGACCCAAATGATTCCCTATGCATGGTGAGCTGGGGGAGGTATTTAAATCGTACATTAGGAGCTTGACTAAGCCCTTATCTGCGCCCCATAGGCACAGGGCTATGTGTGCCTCGTTGAGGAGAAGCAATCGATCCACCAATCCGCCAGTACTATAGTACGTGTATAGTGCGTGTAAGATGACAGTGCGTCCTAGTCTGTGTGTTTGTTAGGGAACTTAGACTTTAAGCTCAAGGGATTGATATGAAGGATTGTTTAATTATGTAAAGCTCTATAAAAAGCTGTTACTAAATAAAGACACATATCGATAGCTCCATGCTATGTGTATAAGCTGATTTTGTGTGTGGTGTTTCAGCTGTCTTAGTGCAGTAGCAGGGTCAGTCTATATTGGGGTAGGGCTTACTAGCATTGGGGTCCCATTATGTTGACTGAGCATTGGCCCCAGTTACAGTCTATTGGAGAAGGGCTTTGGGCGCTGCATTGGGTAACACAGAGCAGATGACTTGACATGTTCAGCCCATAGAAATAGGAATTCATCTTCTGGGGGATCGATTCCTCTTCTGAGCAAAGATCTGGAAAATAATCAGAATATCACAAAATTGAGTTCATGCAATATCAGCCTTGTTTCTGTTATGTAAATAAACATTATCCCAGAAATATGAACTATGAATGGAAGTGAATCTGTAGGTTTTCATGTTCAAGTAACAGATAAGTTTCAGGTCTCAGACTGCTATGTATGTATGTGCTTATGTGTTCTGAAGTCCTATTTTTTAATCTGGTGGTCAACAGTGCCAGATCCCTAGTAAAAGGACAGCTCAAAGAGGAGGGATTAGATGCTTCCCAAATATTGTTTTTTAGGTAGAGCTGGAATTACATTCTGGGAGGAGTCAGACTGAGCCTAGTTACACTAATGTGCTTCACCAATGTGAACACATCTACCCATGTAATCACCCTTCTCTCTGAATAATTACCAATCCCACACTAATCCCAGTGTTATATGCATAACACTGAATAACCACCTGGGTGTTGCTGATAAACACATATAAATATCCTGCTTTTACAGATATGACCACAAGGTGTCACTGATTCCCACAGCCATTCCATAGGTAGATTTTATTTATTTATTTATTTATTATTTATTTAGGTTTTATATAGTTTAATACAGGCTTTTATTTATCAGATTACGTAGCACTTTACAGAGAATATTTCACATTCACCTCAGTCCCTGCCCCATTGGAGCTATAGCCTAAGTTCCCTAACACAGATGTACAAACACAGACAGACTATGGTTAATTTATTCAGCAGCAAATTAACCTACCAGCATGTTTTTGGAGTGTTGGAGGAAACCGGAGCACCCGGAGGAAATCCACACTGACACAGGGAGAACATACAAACGCCACACAGATAAGGCCTAGTCCAGAAATCGAACTCATGCCTTCAATGCTTTGAGCCACCATGCTGCCCGTTATATACCCATACTGCATATGTTATCCTTTATGCAATATATAATTTAAACATAGAAAGTGAAGGCAGATAAGAGTCACATGGCCCATCCAGTCTGTCCAGTTTTAATTTGTTACTGTATGCTCATCCAGCTGTGGGGAAACCTAGTACATAGTTCAGAGACTACATGGGTGGTCCTCTAACCATCTAAAGGGCCACATATTACCTATATTGTGGCAATAAGTTCACATTATATATTTAATCACGGAAAGTTCACTCTATATGTATTGCAATGCCAGTAGGTATCTTACATTAGTGTTACAAGCTATAACAAACTCATCTGATATCAGAAAAGAAAGGAGGTAGGAGCAGCATGTAATGACTTAAAAGATACCCTGTTGCCCATTTCTGGGGTAATCTGTAGATCTTCTACCATATAAATCAGGGCTATTTGTTCATTTTGTAATGTTGTTATTTATTCTCTAGCCATAGATATACCATATTGCAAATTCATTGTTACACATTATAAATAAAGTATAGTAATCGCATGCAATACAAAATATGACTACATGATGTCCCTACTACCCATTAGGGATATATATACTATACATATAGCGACCACTTGGTGTCACTAGATCCCATAGACTATACAGTGTCATTCATGGGTTTCATGAATACCCATAGACTTAAACTTGTTATTCAAGCATTGACCACAAGGTGTCACTATTACCCATATAATATACCCTGCTATGCAAACGTTGACCACAATGTGTAATTATTACCAGTGGAACATATCCTCTGTGACGTCACGGGTAATGTGCATCTCTCAGTAAGTATCAGTGTTAGAATACCGAAGGTACTTGCTCCTACAGAGCCAAGGTAAGTATCGACGCACTCTGTGCATCTGTGTCCAGGCCAGGGACAAGAGGCTGCCCTCCCCCTAATAGTGGCCCTGATTATTACCCATATTATATTCCATGCTATACCAACATTTACCCCAGAATGCCATAACAAACATTGACCCCCTATATATTACTAAAAGCCCTATTACATAGACTCCTAGATGATCTTACCTGAAACATTAATATCTTTCATGGTGACAGTACTTTTCCCCAAGCACAATCCATCTGTGAGAGAGAAACACAAAATGATGAACTTACCCAAGCATTTATTAGGACTTTATTCATATTTACTCTGGTTTGCAGAGATCATTTTATTTAAATATTTATCTGTTTTATGTTGTATTATTTATTCCAATTTTTTTTTTTTTTTTTAATCTTTATACTGCGGAACTTATTTTATTTGGAATACCGGTGGTTATTATTATCTTTGCACCATCTTCTCACTAGCGCTCCTCCATCTTCTGCTTTTATTTATTAAGACTGTTTGTGATGTGTGGGTATAAAGTGCTTACTATATATAAGCACGTTTGTTTTATTTATTAGTACGTTATATAAATTGTACATATATATATATATATATAATAAAAAAGAAGAAAATAACCGGCACTCTACAATAAAATGAAATACTTGCTCCTGGTGCTGCGTCCTGATGTAGCAGATAAATGGTGGAGAATGGGTTAGGAAGGCACTCACGGAGACTGAAACTTGGTTTAAATAGAAAGAGCTCTGGTGGGAGCTATATTTAATCACATGAAGGCAGTGACAAACAGGCAAAAGGGTCCGACGTTTCAATCGCGGTGCGCGATTTTCATCAGGGTGCCTATGGTCAGCATTGCAAGCCATCAGTGAAGCAAGCCATCAGTAGGCTGAAAAATCAAAAGAAACCCAGCAGAGAGATATCAAAAACATTAGGTGTGGCCAAATCAACTGTTTGGAACATTCTTAAAAAGAAAGAACGCACCGGAGAGCTCAGCAACACCAAAAGACCCAGAAGACCATGGAAAACAACTGTGGTGAATTACAGAAGAATTTTTCCCTGGTGAAGAAAAACCCCTTCACAGGTCGGTGTATATGTGTCACAGTCACCAATCAGGAACACTCTCCAGGAGGTAGGTGTATATGTGTCAAAGTCAACAATCAAGAGAAGACTTCACAAGAGTGAATATAGAGGGTTCACCACAAGATGTAAACCATTGGTGAGCCACAAAAACAGGAAGACCAGATAAGAGTTTGCCAAACAACATCTTAAAAAGCCATTACAGTTCTGGAACAACATCCTATGGACAGATGAGACAAAGATCAACTTGTACCAGAGTGATGGGAAGAGAAGCGTATGGAGAAGAAACTAGCCATGCACCCTGTTTTGTGCTAATATCTGGAAGTAGGTGCGTCCCAGGTTTGTTAATATTTTTGTATCTTGGATTTTTTCCACGTGGATTGCACTACATACTTGAAAATATTACTGTAACTGGCACTAAGCACTTTTCAAAAGATGAAATTGAAAACATTTTTATTTACTGATACCGATACTTTGGCATTTGATGTGGATACACCTATTGAGATTTATGGAGATATTATTAAATTAAAGAAACGATATATTGAATTAAAATTACATGGTCTGACGTTGTCTCAATACCATAAAAAAAAGTATTATACCTAGGGGATTCCATATTAGAAATCAGCTGACTATTGCCAGAAATGATAAATCTTTTTGCTACAAGTGGTATCAAATATTGAACAAATGTTCTCTGGACTTAATTATTTTAGTCATAGAGAAAGTTAATATTAATATGGAATTATGGAATAAGGAAATTGTTGAAATGGAGTCTCATAGTTTACCTATATTACGTTCTGATAAATCTGTGGATTGGCTAACTAAATTGGAACAATCTGTTAAACAATTTGAGACCGATATATTGGTCTTTGAGAAGAAGAAATATAGGGCCACGAAGGACGATTATAAAGAGGGTAGAGTGTATTTATGGATGAATAATATATCATTGCCACGTCCAAGATTTACATCGAGACGTTACAAACAGAGAATTAGAGATAGGTCCTTCACAGATCTGGATTCACTAACCTCCCAAAGTGATTCAGATGGTCCCGATAAGTCTAATGCCCAAGGTATTCCCTTTTTAAAAGAAAGGATGGATACCCGCAGGAAACTATTTTCAAATCAAAAAGAAGGGGCGGAAGGAAGCATAAAACGAAACTCCAAAAAGGGACTACAAAATCGCAAGAGGTAGTAGTGTACAATTTATCCAAGTACACTCCATCTGATGATAAACTCAGCATTTTAAATAAAGGACTTTCATTTGTTCAAACACACAGACCTAATAAATTTGATGTGGAGATAGAACTGTACAAATTTCAGGGACAACTAAAACTTTGTGATTTTTTTGTAGGTAAGGACACGAAATCTGGTCCTATACAACGCTTTAAACCGAGGTCTAAATTCGATCCTACATTGAATAATTCATCTATCGAGACATTTGTCCGCTTAGTCAAGCAAGATATGTGGGCTAACTGGCATAAAGGTAAAATAATTCATCCCATTTTATCCCTTGCAGAAAGGAAAGCCATTACATCTTTACAGAAGAACATTGACGCTGTGATCCGGCCTTTGGATAAAGGGGGCTCTATTGTAGTTCTTGATAACAAATGGTATGTAAATGAAGTACTTCGTCAGCTGTCCGACACGGTATGTTATAAAAATTTAACCTATGACCCTACTAATGCCTATAAAAAAGAGTTAGACACCTTATTGAATTTGGCTTTAAGTAATGGTTGGTTGGTGGAAGAAACAGTCAGCCTTCTCAAACAACAACATCCGAAGATACCATTAATATATATCCTACCGAAGGTACACAAATCTTTAACAAATCCTCCGGGTAGACCAGTTATTTCGTCCATGGGATCTTTATGTCAACCTATTTCTCAATATGTGGATTTTTTATTACAATCAACAGTTAAAAGTACGTCTAGTTATATCAAAAACACTAATGATTTTTTGCTTAAACTGAGTCAGGTTAGGAAGCCAGAAATGTATTGTTTTATGGTAATTTTCGACGTCTCAATTCTGTATACAAATATACTTCACAAAAAGGGACTTGATGCATTACGTACATTAATCAGTACTTCAACAGACTATGATGGTCCACCGGTGGAATTTTTACTTTCTTTGATTGAATTTATTCTCACAAGAACTTATTTTTTGTTTCAGCATTCATTTTATTTACAGTTACAAGGGACGGCGATGGGGTCTAAAATGGCCCCATCGTACACGAACTTGTTTATGCACCATTATGAATTGCAACATATTTTGACTGGTTTCGCGGAGACATCATGCAGCGGTACACGGCACACTCAAAAGCACCTGCAGCTGACCGGTTCGATTATCCCCTGATGGTAGTGCCTGTGAGCACCGAAACAGCTGTTGGGCTGAACTTGCAATGCTGCTTATGAGTGTGCCGTGTACCGCTGCATGATATCTCCGACCACCTCTTCCACCATATCCATGGACTCTAAGTATTTTTGTTAAGCCACCTCTGACCATTGCTGAAATACTGTCTGTTACAATTGCCTTATTATAATACATGTTCTAGTGGATAATACATGCTCTAGTGAATTATTGGTGGACATTCCTTCTACTTAGCCAATTGATGGATTTTTGTGGCTGTTTTCTATTTTTGAATGTACAATATTGGTTTTTTGGAGATACCTCTCATGGACACACTCATTTATTTGCACCTTGCACTTTGTACATTTTCTTGCATTATTGTTGACTCATCGATGGAGATATTTTGGTGAAATATAAATTTTTGGATATACCTCAGTTTTTTGGAGCCTCATTACATATATTTGTTTTGGGATGTGCTGACAAGCGTATATGCTCTTTTTCTTTATCTCAATACCCACTGTCTTGCACTCTTGCTATTATATTGTATATTATATATAATAGAGTGTGCAAAAAGAATACAAAAACGAGCATATGGGAAAATATACATGACCATAAAGAATATATGTTGTAAAAAATAATATGATTATTTTTTATATATAAAAAATATATATAAAAGAGGAAAAAGAATAAGCAGACAATATAAATATCTTGATAAAGGCACACATCAGGAGAAAGATAAAAACTAGATTGATGAGATTAAAAATACCACAGACATCGTTCTAAATATACTGTTCTGATAGTAATAATAATAATAAATATATTAAAATCTGATACCATAAAGTATTATAAGACGTTCTAAAAAATACTAAACTATTAAAAAAATAAGATGTAGAACACTTTTTAGTAAATTGCCTTTCAAATGATTTTATATTAAACCTTAATTCATATGTCAATTGTACTACATCTGCGTCAGCCACAATCTCAAAAGGTATCCCATGTCTCACTGCAATTTTGTGAAAAGTACAACAAAGAAAACACCGATCTCACATACCTTGCCGGGCGCATACATAAGGGCATCCCCCGTACCGGTCCAGACAGCGGAACCTAGATTTTAACAGGCCAAATGTCCGTTCAATGACCTGCCTGTTGGCTGTTATGGGCGGCGTTGTACGAAATCTTGCGCTTTGTGATGGGGTTCAACATGGGCATCAGGAGAAAGGGCCTCTGAGGATACGCACAACAGTCAAAACATTCAAGTCTATTTTACATACCTAATAGCTAAGCATCACTACCATCGTTAGCATGCCTCTCCTATAATCTTTGCCATATCGTGGATTGCCGCATCACAAAGGCATCATGGCTGCTGCCAGGATACTTGGCAACCACGTTACGAATAAGGAGGGATGAGTCACATACCATTTGGACATTAATGGAGTGGAAACTCTTTCTATTTAAATAAACAGAAGAGTTTCCACCCCTTGGGACCAATGCGATATGTGTCCCATCCACAGCCCCTATTATGTGTGGGAAACCAGCAATGGTGGAAAACAGCTGTTTAGTTTCCACAAGGGCTGCCTCATTCAATGGCATATGAATGAATTGGGCCATGCGCAACAGGAA
>WWET01002201.1:155018-173553 GCA_011038615.1 Limnodynastes dumerilii
AGATGCTGCGGAGGAGAGAGGCAGTCGCAGACTCTGCTGCGGCGCTGAGGTGAGTAAAGGGGGTGACGGAGCCTCATCTCTCCCTTCCCCCCCTTTACTCACAGCAGCGCCGCAGCAGATAACAACAAAAGATAAGTCATGGAAGCGGGGGGCTGCTCCCGTCCCCCTGTGCGCTGCGCCCTACGCAGCAGCGTAACTGGCGTAATCAGTGGGCCGGCCCTGCTGGTGGTGTGCGGTTACGTGATGAACAGCAAATACAGGGCTTCCATTGTAAGGAAGAGCATCGTGAGTGGGTGATGTTTCTAGAGGCGGAATTGAGGATAGACTGGTGAGGGACAAGGCCTCTCCTATAACGTTCCTTTGAACACAGACAGTCACAGCCGTGAGTTGTGTTCTAGTCTGGTCATACACCTTTTGAAAGTATGCATAGGAGCCGGGGCGTTTTAAGAAGTGAGAGGGCCCTTGTGCAGAATTTGTACATGCCCCCCCCCCCCCCCCTTGTACCCCCCCCCCCCCTGAGACAGGACTGTCCTGATTCGTGGACCTCAAAAGGGGTGGAGCCTAAGAGGGGCTTATTCAGCATCTATTTCTTCCCTCCAGAAGATCTTAGAGGGAAGAAATAGATGCCAAGTAGCCCCCCTTCCCCTGCCAACCCTGGGTGCAGGATGAGTACCACAGGGCCCCCTGTTCTGAGGGGTCCATGTGCACTGCACACCCTGCACCCATTGTAGATACGCTTATGCATAGGAGATATGCCATGGTTGCCGACTTTTGGCAGCTTCCCCCTGGGAGATCCCGGAGAGAAGCTAGCGATGCATGCAAGGGGCGGGGCTTAATGACGTGGGTTATGCAAATCACGTCATTAGGCTCCGCCCCCTGGGTCATACTGCCCCGTTTTTTAATTGAAATAGGGGTCGGGACGGGGCTTGATGCTGCAAATTGAGTCATCAAGTCCCTTCCTGTGCCTAGCAACACTAGCATACTAGTGTTGCTAGGGAGGGGGGCAGGACTTGAGGCCGTGGGTTCAGTGAAACCACGGGGCTCAAGTCACTTGCGGGAGATTTGCTGGCTCTCCCGGGATACCGGGAGTACTGCCCAAATTTCGGGAGTCTCCCGGACATTCCAGGAGAGTCGGCAACCCTGAGATATACTACACTAGTGAGCCTTTGTCTGCCTGGATCAGGCTAATCATAATCAGAGACCATATAGCCAGTACTGTGCCACTTGTACTGTAATGTAAAAACCAGTAAAATATATGACTGCACGAGCTCGAGCAAGTCATCCAGCGCACATATAACATGGTAAAATAGACTTCATTAAAGTCACACCGCTGGTAAAAGTAGATTTACTGATGTTTATATCCAGTCCTCAGAAAGTCATTAAAGTCACAAGTGGTCAATTCAAACTGTTTGTGTCCCCATAGCAAATAACCTTTATGACATCAAGATTATGGTGAGAATACCTGTATAGGATAATCTGTCCTCACGCTATCCATAATAATGCGTATGAGTCATATAAGACTATGCGAGTCTCCTATCATGCTATGCATCTGGGACAGATCTAGAATTTTCTCTTAGGAGGGAAACAGTCCCTCTTACCCCTCTTACCATTATTCCCCCCTCACCCATCTAACAACTGTTATTTCTATACCCCTCTCCCCAACACTCTCTCTCTATATCCCTCTCACCAACATCCCTCTATATAACTCTCCCCAACCCTCCCTCTATACCACTCTTCCCCAAAATTCCATATATATCCCTCTCCCCAACACTCCCTCTATACCTATCTCACCATTACTCCCTCTATATCCCTCTATATCCTTCTCCCCAACGCTCTCTCTATACCCCTCTATACCCCTCTCCCCAACATCCCATTAATCACTCCCTCTATACCCCTCTCCTAAACACTCGTTTAATATCCCTATCCCCACCATTCCATTTATATCTCTCTCCCCAACACTCCTTCTATACACGTCTCCCCAACACTCCTTCTATACCCCTCTCCCCAATACTCCCTCTATACCGGTCTCCCCAACATTACATTTATCTTTTAAACACTCCCTCTATACCCCTCTCCCAAACACTTGCTTTATACCCCTATCCCCAACATTCCATTTATATCTCTCTCCCCAACACTCCCTTTATATCCTTCTACCCAACACTCCCTCTGTTCCCCTCTCCCCAACATTCCATTATCTCCCAAACACTCCCTTTATACCCCTCTCCCAAACACTCACTCTATATCCCAATCCCCAACATTCCATTTATATCTCTCTCATCAACACTCACTGTATACCCCTCTCACTAATACTCCCTCTATACCCCTCTCGCCAATACTCCCTCTATACCCCTCTCACCAATACTCCCTCTATACCCCTCTTCCCAACATTCTATTTATATCTCTCTCCCCAACGCTTCCTCTATACCCCTCTCCCCAACACTCCCTCTATACCCCTCTCCCAAAAACTCCCTTTATATCCCTCTCACCAATACACCCTCTATACCCCTCTCACCATTACTCCCTCTATACCCCTCACACCATTACCCCCTCTCTACCCCTCACTCCCTCCCTCTATCCCCCTCTTCCCAACATTCTATTTATATCTCTCTCCCCAACGCTTCCTTTATACCCCTCTCCCCAACACTCCCTCTATATCCCTCTCCCCAACACTCACTCTATACCCCTCTCCCCAACACTCCCTCTATACCCCTCTCCCAAAAACTCCCTTTATATCCCTCTCACCAATACACCCTCTATACCCCTCTCACCATTACTCCCTCTATACCCCTCACACCATTACTCCCTCTATACCCCTCACTCCCTTAATATCCCTCTCCCCAACACTTCCTTATATACCACTCACCCCAACACTCCCTCTCTATGTCTATCCCCAACAATCCATTTATATCCCTCACCCAACACTACCTTTATACCCCTCTCCCCAACACTCCCTCAATACTACTCTCTCCAACACTCACTTTGTATCCCTCACCCCAACACTCCCTCTATACCCTTCTCTCCAACACTCCCTCTATACCCCTCTCCTCAACACTCCCTCTATTCCCCTCTTCCCAACACTTCCTCTACACTGTCCCCCCAACTCTCAATCCAGAGTTCTGCCCTGGAAGCATTTCTAACAGGCGGGCGTTACAGACGGGATGCCAAAAACAATTCCACTATTGGAAGGGGGGTTGTACAGTAAGGCCACGCTAAGCCCCCTCCGTACTATAGACTTCCACATCTCCATTTTACATAAATCCGGTCCCTAATTACCAGACCATGCAACATGACCCATTCCACTAGGTTCAAAATACTGAGCTTCAAACAATCAGTTACTATGGTAACCACCCGTGTTAAGAAGAAAAATGTTTTTCAAACATCAGTTATTTCATTAAATCCAGGTGAGTGACAGTTGGAAGCTCAGGAGCGGAGTATTGTGTACCTAGTGGAAGAGGTCATGTTGGAGGGTCTGTAATTACTATGCATTGCTTGGGAGTTATGTGCATAAAAATAAATACATAAATAAATAAAAGGACAAGCCATGTTGTAATATGGATGGGGGGAGGGGATTAGTAGAAAATGAATTTTATTTGCATGCAAGAAAAATACTGAACTTTACAATATTGCATACCAATACTGAATAGCTTTTATTTAAAATTGTTCAGGATATACCACATCTCAACTCTAATTCTATTTGCAATTTTTTTACTTTTTTTTTTGCCCCTGCAGATCATCGTGGTTTGTTCCTATCTTCTCTGGTAAGAATGCTCTGTAATTTACTCTCTGACTCCCTGAAGTGTTGGCAATCTTCCTGATTCTGATTCACTTCCAGAAGTCATTGCAGTATGATGAAAGAATTTAGAAATGGTGTCCTATTTTTCTGCAGAGGCCTATGGAGGCGGCCATTTTTATGGAGGGCAAGATATAATCAAAGACTGAACAGCAAACAAACATAGGGTAAAGTGTAGTGGTTATTTTTAGTGCACAATAACCCCCTTTGCATACTCAAACGCCAAAACCGATTAATTCTACAATATTATAGCAATAATAGAATTAGAGATTTTCTGATGATAAAACCAAAGTATTTTTATTAGTTTCCAAGAATATTAGCTCAGGGTTACCGACTTTTTAAAGCTTCCCTCTTAGAGAACCCAGACGGAAGCCATAGATTTCTGCAAGGGGCGGGGCTTAAAAAAACCATGGAGCAAGTAATGTGAACCACATAGCAATCACACGTGCAGAGCATTACATTGATGGAGTCATAGCGCACATAACGTGCAGTTTATGCTGAGTTATACTCCTCCATTGGGCGCAGTCCAGTACAGTTATACGTTTTGGATCATAATAAGCAAAGCCTGGCAGTTATCCAAGACAACATGACTTCAATATTGGAGACAGAAATGAAAATTGGTCTCTTGTTAATCAGTTGCAGTGTCACCTACTTTTATCTTGTCTATAAAGGTGTCAGCGGATAACCATAATACTGAAAGTATTTATTCACTGACAATTTAACAATCAATAATTATTGATGCTGCCATTTTTTATTAAGAAATAGTTTTCCTGGCAGCGCTAGACACACCCATGGGTGGAGCTATTCACAGGACACACCTCTTCAGTGGCACAGGACACACCCCTTTTGATGCAGTGCCTTCATAGTGTTATCACAATCTCCCTGGTATTCATTTGCAAAAGATGGCAACCATGAATTTATTATTGCAGTCACCTAGGCTAGATTCATGTAATCATAGAATAAGATAAGAACCTCTTGTCCTCCTCTAGGATGCCCAATTGCTGAGCACCAGTTAATGATTACAATTAACTAGCTCCTAATGCAGTATTGTCCCAATGTATCACTGTGTCATGCTAAGATCTGTGATCATGTGACTCCTGCAGCAGGATGAGCTCACTGGCTTTATAAGGAGGGGGTGAGGTTTTTCTTTTCTTTTCCTCTTTTCTTTAGCTGATCTTCTTAATCCTTCTTTTCCTTGTTAGACACATGATGCATGTCTTTCAGTCTTCACTGAGCATTGCAAATGACTACAGAGAAAAACTTTTATTCAAGGGAATGCTAAAAGGAACTCCCCCATTGAGGCTATGCTGTTGGTACAGTCCAAAAGTTTTTATTGGCCAGAACGTTACAGAACTTTGCTAGATTAGTGCAGGGAAGTGGGCTATGTTATGATAGTGCATTGCTTTGTGCTTATGGAGTGTGGGGGGTAGAAAGCATGAGGGCTGGAAGAGGAGACCAGCAGGCTATAAGGAGGACTACCTGTAAGCAGAGGGGAAAGCAGTGCTCCAGATTTACTTTCAGGTGAGACATGACCTGTTGTTGTAGCAAAGGCTTCTGGGAGACCTGAACACATTAAAAACAGGTTAAACCCCTTAAGATGAGACCTAGAAGTGCATGATAGTTCTTGATGTTGTTTTAAGTCCAGTGCATTCAGATTGTTTCTCTCTTACAAAATTATTCACCTGTCGCTTGTCAATAAGCTTATGGTAACCAAATCCAGTAAAGGGGTAAGTATGCCCATATAACAATGGACTTTGCATTAATGTTCAGCCACATTGTGTCGGCGATGACGTGTGCCAGACAGTGACCCCGATCCAGAGATGAACGCAAATGTGAACACAGCGTGTGTAAAACATACAGCAGACAAGGGTATCTTTTGGATTGCAATCAATGAAAGCACGTAACATATGGGAATTATTATTGTTTATTTATAAGGGGCAGCGCCATATAATAGTATATAATAATAGTACATAATAATATACAGTACATACGTGCAGGACAGGGATGGACAGCATAGTACATAATAATATACAGTACAGACATACAGGGTAGGGATAGACGGCATAGTACATAATAAAATACAGTACAGACATACAGGGTAGGGATGGACGGCATAGTACATAATAATATACATTACAGACATACAGGACAGGGATGGACGGCATAGTGCATAATAATATACAGTACAGACATACAGGACAGGGATGGACAGCATAGTACATAATCATATACAGGACAAGGATGGACAGCATAGTACATAATAATACACAGTACAGACATACAGGACAGGGATGAACAGCATAGTACATAATCATATACAGGACAAGGATGGACAGCATAGTACATAATAATACACAGTACAGACATACAGGACAGGGATGAACAGCATAGTACATAATCATATACAGGACAAGGATGGACAGCATAGTACATAATAATACACAGTACAGACATACAGGACAGGGATGAACAGCATAGTACATAATCATATACAGGACAAGGATGGACAGCATAGTACATAATAATACACAGTACAGACATACAGGACAGGGATGAACAGCATAGTACATAATCATATACAGGACAAGGATGGACAGCATAGTACATAATAATACACAGTACAGACATACAGGACAGGGATGAACAGCATAGTACATAATCATATACAGGACAAGGATGGACAGCATAGTACATAATAATACACAGTACAGACATACAGGACAGGGATGAACAGCATAGTACATAATCATATACAGGACAAGGATGGACAGCATAGTACATAATAATACACAGTACAGACATACAGGACAGGGATGAACAGCATAGTACATAATCATATACAGGACAAGGATGGACAGCATAGTACATAATAATACACAGTACAGACATACAGGACAGGGATGAACAGCATAGTACATAATCATATACAGGACAAGGATGGACAGCATAGTACATAATAATACACAGTACAGACATACAGGACAGGGATGAACAGCATAGTACATAATCATATACAGGACAAGGATGGACAGCATAGTACATAATAATACACAGTACAGACATACAGGACAGGGATGAACAGCATAGTACATAATCATATACAGGACAAGGATGGACAGCATAGTACATAATAATACACAGTACAGACATACAGGACAGGGATGAACAGCATAGTACATAATCATATACAGGACAAGGATGGACAGCATAGTACATAATAATACACAGTACAGACATACAGGACAGGGATGAACAGCATAGTACATAATCATATACAGGACAAGGATGGACAGCATAGTACATAATAATACACAGTACAGACATACAGGACAGGGATGAACAGCATAGTACATAATCATATACAGGACAAGGATGGACAGCATAGTACATAATAATACACAGTACAGACATACAGGACAGGGATGAACAGCATAGTACATAATCATATACAGGACAAGGATGGACAGCATAGTACATAATAATACACAGTACAGACATACAGGACAGGGATGAACAGCATAGTACATAATCATATACAGGACAAGGATGGACAGCATAGTACATAATAATACACAGTACAGACATACAGGACAGGGATGAACAGCATAGTACATAATCATATACAGGACAAGGATGGACAGCATAGTACATAATAATACACAGTACAGACATACAGGACAGGGATGAACAGCATAGTACATAATCATATACAGGACAAGGATGGACAGCATAGTACATAATAATACACAGTACAGACATACAGGACAGGGATGAACAGCATAGTACATAATCATATACAGGACAAGGATGGACAGCATAGTACATAATTCCGGTCGCCCGAGCGTCATGAGCGAATAGCGGGCGTATCGTTAGCGTATTTTTCGCTCGCCGGGCGTATTTTTTTTACGATGGTCGGCTGGGCGCCCGTTTTACTACAGGGAGGCGGGGAGAGCCATTTAAATTGTACAGGATGGGCGTGCTAAGCCCCGTACGACCAGCGTATCGTATCGGTACGTCGCACGCACGCTTGAAAAAGTTAGGGTAGGGTTCAGCCGCCGTAAGTCGGTACAATCAATGGGAGTGTCATGGGTGTGAAAGTTTATACGCCCAGGCGAATATACGCTACGCTCGCGGGCGTAGGTCTGGATCAGGCCCAATGTCACAAATTAATTGCAAAAAATATATTTTACGTTTTTAATAAAAACATGAAGAAATCTTTGTTCCTGTATGTAAAAAAAACACAAGGAAATAATAATTGAATTGAAGTTCCCTTCCGGGAAAAATAAAAATAAGAGAAGGCAGCAGGGGACGGGCCTAATCAAAGTTGCCATCCATAGGACATTAAGTCCCGCCCATTCTTAGTAATGCCCAGTCGATGGTTTTCATTAAATTACTGCCTCTGAGCTGTATCCGTAAGATTTGTTGTCTCTCCCGGTGATTCTGGAAGCAATGCCCAAATTTCGGGAGACTCTCAGACTTACAGCTAGGATTGTAGCTGTAAGTAGACCTATTCATGAAGGGCCATATTTAGAGATTCGTTTTTTCTCAGTTTTCCGTGCGTATTTCTAGGTACGTTTAAACTGCGCATTCATAGTAACTTTTTATACACTGTTCATGTAGACTATACGCTCGGAAGTGCCTCACGGACGGACTTAGAAATCGCACGTGGGTAAATACGAACGGAACTCCCATGGAAAAATACGCACGAAGGAATTTACATAGAAATGGTTGGGGGGGGCATTTCATTGAAGGGAAGTGGGTGCGATTATAAAGATACGCACGGACGGAGGACATATATGTTTGGAAATGGCCACGGAAAGTTACAGCTGGTCTATGGAGGCGGAAGTCTCCATGGCCAAGCATTAGCAAGGGGAGTGACTGGGGTTTTGGTGGGTGTTACTTGCTCCGTCCGTACGTATATTTGCGCTCCGAACGCCAGACGGATTTCTGAATACGGCCCGAAATCTGCAAAACCAATTCTTTAATCCTTCATATCCATTAGTAAATTAATAGAGGTTGCCTATGTACCTTATTCAGCCAGCAGATGGCAGTGTTGAAACTTTCTTTTGACAGCTGTTGATTTCTATAGTAATGTCACCTGTTACCTTTATATGTTATCATTTCTCTATGTAAATTTAGTTCATTTTCCCTCATGCTGTAGAAAAAAGATATATCTATTGCTTTTTCCAAAGTGACCTTTAATTTGACCATCCTTGAGTGAAGTTTAATATTAAATACACAAACATAGAATTTGATGGCAGATAAGAACCACTAATAAATAAAGAAAGAAACAGGTTGTTTCCCTTCACAGCTGTGAAAGAGCAACAGGCCTGTATAAAGAACAGAGGAAAGGTGCGGGTGGAAGACACTATTGGCGCGTGTGTATATATCTCGCACGACCCGCCCTGGCACAAATATTCCATCCGGAGTGTGGTGCCGGTTTTCTGGAGAACTGTTAGGTGAGCACCCTCATAAAAATAAATAAAAAAAGGGGGTGTGGGTTGTGTTTTTTCAAAGTACGCAATTATACGCACGCATGTAGCAAGCCAACACCCATGACACTCCCCTCTCACAGCTATGCAGTCTTAGTCTTTCACCTCCATAGGGCACCTTTAACTTCCGTACGTGCATATCTATCTAACCACCCCCTCAAAGGTTCATTTTATTGCCTCCCCATACCTTTCACGTATCTTCTTCAGTACGTATTTTAACCCCGCCCCATACATATGTCCCCGGGTGCGATTCACAAGTCTGTGCCTAAAGCACTTACGTGTGTATGTACTACGTAACTTGCTTAAATAAAGTTACTTCGCATGCGCAGTTATACGTACCTAAAAATACGCACACAACTCCACGTGAATACGTATCTGTGAATTCGACCCAATGTCTATTTGACCATAGTACGTTTGATTAGCTAATGACTTTTTTTTATTTTATTTTTTTTTAAAGAAATCAATTTGTCACACAGGACCATATTGACACATAAGGAGACGTGAGTCTGTGTCCCCCCCAAGTGGGAGACTCTCCCCACTTACAATTGTTTTGTCATATAGACGGCGTTATCTGTGGAGAAGTGCAACTCCTGATTAACGAACAGTATCCTAAATTGCGTCGCGCAAATAAGCGGTTTAAAGTGGAAATTATTTACTCAGCTGGCATACACTGAACCGAGGCTATCGAGGCAAGGTCCGTGATTTATGCATGGGGCATAGAGACTGATATATGCTGACTGATTCGAAAGATTCTCACTATCAGTGATCTAATGCATTTTGAGCTCCAACATATTGAACCAACTTCAGTCCTCGGTGCACTTGAACTTTTTGTATTTACTGTTTTGGCCTTTTCACCTTTGGTATATATTTTTCAACTAACCAAATCCCTGCAGGGTTTACCCACAGAGTGACTAGGAATATTGCAATTATTTGTATGTACATTTGTAGTGTGTTTTTTTATAATTTTACTGTTTGTGTATCTTAGAATAAATCTTATTAATTTTTATTTTGGTGTTTAATTCTCTTGCCCACCTTACCTTTAACTATTCTCTTGTTTTGTTCATTTTAATAGGGCTGGCAATCCCTATGTTTATAGGCTAAGGTGTGTGCTTAGGGGATTAGTGGTTGCTATAGGTTACCACCCCTCA
Organism: Limnodynastes dumerilii; assembly: GCA_011038615.1. Lineage (NCBI taxonomy): Eukaryota > Metazoa > Chordata > Amphibia > Anura > Limnodynastidae > Limnodynastes > Limnodynastes dumerilii. Next base: position 165,449 of record WWET01002201.1, read on the forward strand.
CGCAGGTTTATTTCTCACTAACATTTTTTTCTGTATTTACACATAAGAAGCTGCTTCTTAAGTACGGTCTTTTCCGTAATGACTTATTACGCATGCGTATTATATAAATGCGTACCGGCGCTTCTCCGTTTATCTAAAACACAGCTGTAAAATAGCAGGACCTACTCCTGAATTATAGCCATGCAAAAATATAAATAAACAGCGCTGTAATAGTTATTTACCTTAATTGTCTTAATATAGACCTCACAGTGGCTGAATTACTACACCAGTTTAAAATGGATATATTTATTTTAAAAATAATTTTTCAAACGTCAATAGATCCCAATCGGATCTCCGTTAAAAAGCATGTGAAAATTAGACTAATAACAGAAGCAATTAATAAATAACACTTACACCAATATATATATGAACCCAGTCCCAGGGTATGACCTAGTGATGAGGTTAATATCGATACCGACTGTCCAGCAGCAAATAATTGAATAATGGCCTGAAAGCGTGTTCCTCCATCCGTGAAAACGGATGACTTTTTAAATGGATCGCAGTCCAAAAGATCTTGTTCAGACCGAAAGGATAGCGTTCTCAAGAGTCAGGGAGGTTAGGCGCTAAATCTATGTAGAAACCTTCTACTGGTATCGGATCAGTCATTCAAATTGTTGCAGCTTTGTATACCTCTAATACACAATCTGGTCAAATACTGGTCAGGTACTGATGCCGCTACACCGCTGTATCGGGTGGCCAGCCCGGCAACAGCTGAATCAGGCCCTTACTTTTTGAAGAAAGATAAGACTTCCAATATCACATGGATTATGGAAAACCAAGCGCAGGGGTCATAAATGACCGACTAGACCTCACCTCAACTTTAGTTGATGTTTATTTTTAGAACATAAGCAGGGTAGGTGGGGACTGATTGGGGCTGTTAGGGTGGGGTTAGGTCAGGTGACAAAGATTATAAATTGATTCTTGTATTAGACATTTCCCTCTCTTTTGAAATTTCTGTTCCTTCCCACCCATATGTGATAGGATGAATATTATTATTATGTCAAATTCTTTCTTCAGATGGGGCATAGGTTGGCGGTAGTGGTGGTGGTAGAAAAATAGAAAAATCAACAAAATATCTGGGGAATAGACAATTCTATATTCCCTGGCAGTAAGTTACCAACAATTTTTTTTTAATTAATTGCTGTTTTAATATGAATTGTAACCATGACACAGGCATTATTCATTAATAACAGGTTATTATATAGCGCTATCAGATTACGTAGTGCTTTACAGAGAATATTAAACATTCATATCAGTCCTTATCCTATGGGTGCTACATTCTAAGTTCCCTAACACAGCAGACAATTAACCTGTCAGCATGTTTTTTTGGGGTTTTTTTGGAGTGTGGGAGGAAACCAGAGCACCCAGAGGAAACCCACACAGACACAGGGAGAACATACAAACTGTAGACAAAAGTACTTAATGACTTATTACGCATGCGTATTATATAAATGCGTACCGGCGCTTCTCCGTTTATCTAAAACGCAGCTGTAAAATAGCAGGACCTACTCCTGAATTATAACCATACAAAACTATAAATAAACAGCGCTGTAATAGTTATTTACCTTAATTGTCTCAATATAGACCTCACAGTGGCTGAATTACTACACCGGTTTAAAATTGATATATTTATTTTAAAAATAATTTTTCAAACATCAATAGATCCCAATCGGATCTCCGTTAAAAAGCATGTGAAAATTAGACTAATAACAGAAGCAATTAATAAATAACACTTACACCAATATATATATGAACCCAGTCCCAGGGTATGACCTAGTGATGAGGTTAATATCGATACCGACTGTCCAGCAGCAAATAATTGAATAATGGCCTGAAAGCGTGTTCCTCCATCCGTGAAAACGGATGACTTTTTAAATGGATCGCAGTCCAAAAGATCTTGTTCAGACCGAAAGGATAGCGTTCTCAAGAGTCAGGGAGGTTAGGCGCTAAATCTATGTAGAAACCTTCTACTGGTATCGGATCAGTCATTCAAATTGTTGCAGCTTTGTATACCTCTAATACACAATCTGGTCAAATACTGGTCAGGTACTGATGTCGCTATACCGCTGTATCGAGTGGCCAGCCAGTTTCTACAATCCGATTGGGATCTATTGACGTTTGAAAAAAAACTTTTTAAAATAAATATATCAATTTTAAACCGGTGTAGTAATTCAGCCATTGTGAGGTCTATGTTAAGACAATTAAGGTAAATATCTATTACACCGCTGTTTATTTATTACGCATGCGTAGTAGGTCGTTTATGCAATCTATGTACCACTTGGGTATGTAGATTGACTCTAGCAGTCTTTAAAGACTGCAGTAATTTAGGCTGAAGGAGGCGTGCTAATGCCACCTCGGGGTGGTTTGAGCTAGAAGTGGGAGGGGGAGGATTTCTCCGTGCATATTTTTCTTTGTAAGAAGGAAAATTAGAACAGTTACTTAACAAAGCCCTATGGCGCTCTTAAGTGGTATAAGGTTCCTAAAACGGGGGACGGGTCGAGATGCAGGATAGGGGAGTTAGGTGCGGACACTTTTTTTTTTTTTTTGAGAGCCGGGAACGTGACTTTCAGTGCTCTGTGACAAAAGTGAGGTGCAAAACACAAAAAGTGCACAGGGCTCGGACTGAAGCACCGTGGAGCCAGTAAAGACCACTGGAGCAGACAATGTTGGAGGGACCACTCCATCCTCTCCCTCTTGCCAAGCAATTGATCTCAGAATCAGAGCCCATATGGGTGTAGCCGAACCATCAATCCATGAAAATGTCAAACAAGAAGGAAGATAAATAGTACGGAGTGAGTGCAGCCCCAGCCTAATGGCCGGCCAGAGGAGCATAAATTCTCCCGCCAAGCCAAAAGGCCAGAGCAAGGGAGGCGAGTACTCAAAAACCGTGGGGGTCTAGAAACGGTGCCTATAAAAGTGCCTTACTATGCCACTCTGTGATTGTGTTTCAGCCACCTCCAGTTCGCCATTCCAGAGGCACATATTTCCCGGCTTTCACTCTTAATTGTGAATCACTGCCCCCTGGTGGGTGTGTTGTGAAGAAACCGTAATCTGAGTTGATTCTAATTGGAGTTGATTCATATTATACGTTTTTTTTTTGTTTTTTTTTAAGGATCCCTGGATCTCAAAGTGCACTTTCTTTGGACTGCTCATTGGCAAATACTTAGCGACAAATTGACTCTAAATTCTGTAGCGTTTCGCATGCGCTTACGCGAGATGCCTCGCAGCTAATCTCAGTAAGAGACAGGTAAATCTGATGTACCATTTGAATATACAAATGTGATTTTATTGTTAACTGTTGCTTTTGCATAGTAAACAAATCTGCTTCGTAGAACACACTGTGCAGTACATTACCAGAGAGGTGGAACGCTTTGTGTAAGGCAAGCACCACAATTACTTTATAGCTGATGGCACTTGTCATAAGCAAATTTCTGGTCAATACAATGCAGCCAACATGAGTAAAAATCCTTCATTGTTCTTGTGTTCGAAATCCAAATCTCCCTTTTTCAACATTCCCTGTTTTTTGGTATCATCTTTTCCAGACTTATTAGTGCATGTTTCCTCATCCCTATAAAAGGATAATCCTCAGTTCATAAGTATCGGGTAAGGCCTTAAATTGGCTACACCAGAGCCGTAACAAGAAATTTTAGCGTCAGGGGCAAAAAGGAAAAATGGTGCCCCTTGACCCTGAATTCCAAACCAATTTAACATTATATATTAACTTACTAGTTCCCACCTTTAGCTGTGTGCCCTGGGCTGTTGCCCCTATCACACACCCCTAGTTATGACCCTGGGCTGCATCCCCTGATTTTTTGGGAGTAGAATTTAGAAAACTAGCGAGGGCAAGATGGAGAAATATCTAACTGTTTTATATCTAGGGCTGCACAGGTGACAAGGTGACATGGTCAGGCCAGTGGGAAAAACAGACTATGGAAATCATTGCACCGGGAGATGGTAAGTGCAGATTCTTCCATAGATTCAGATGTTCTTTTGGCTACCAATCGTGTTTACAGAAATAACCATTTTTGGAGGGTGTTTTATTTTTTTTTCTATTTATGCTTCTATCACACACAAACTGAACAAATTTGTGTCTAATCTGTAATTTAGAGTTGAGACTGCAAATGCCACCCCTCAACTCTAAAGCTACGTACCTACCTGTCCAATACTCTTCAGATCCCTTTGTAGACCAGACTTCCTCTTCCCTCCCCCTTTTCCACGACACGCCATTCAGAACGTAAGCGTCCGCAGCTTGAGTTGTCTTTGCGTCTGATTTGGGTGTAATTATGAGTGCGTCATGCGTATGTCAGTGCACAGTCGCATAGCAATGCTCATTTGTGGATCGGCCCAAGTGTGTTAAACTAGGCATCGTCGACATTTTATTTCCAGATCATGGACCGTATTCAGAGATCCGTCAGCGAAAGGTTCCCAATTATACGCACAGACGTTGCAAGGCAACACCCACGACTCTCCCCTCACAAGGACGGGTTGTCCTTGACTTGCGAGTGCCTCGACCACCCTTATCTTTAAGTGTGCATTTCCGTGCATATAATACAGCCGTACATGCGTATCTGACTAACCGCGCCTTCAAACGATCATTTAAATGCCTCCCCCCACCCACTTTCACGTATCTGTCTCCGGACGGATTGCAACCACGCCCCTCCGTATGAATTTTTACCACATGCGATTCACAAGTCCGTGCCTAATGGACTTCTGTGCGTATAATCAACGTAGATAGCGTAAATTTATTTACTAGGCATGCGCAATTCATCCGATCCTAAAAATATGCACGGAACTTCCAGCAAAAACGGTTCTCTGAACACGGCCCCATATTAGTTACTACTGTGCGCTATTTATACTTTGTTTATATAGATTTCTTATTTTAATGTGTTTTGTTTTTTTTTCCTTTTGGTCTTTTTGAGCTTGTGACCATGTTGTGGGCTCATTGCATTAATTTGTGTCTGTTGCTTCATGTTCTATCACTTTTTTTTATTTTCTTAAATTGATAAATCTGTAACAAATTGTCAGTGGATCGAGTTGTTTCACATAAACTAGGCATCACTGACATTGCTATTTCCAGATCATGGACCGTATTCAGAGATCCGTCAGCGAAAGGTTCGCAATTATACGCACAAACGTTGCAAGGCAACACCCATGATACTCCCCTCACAAGGACGGGTTGTCCTTGACTTGCGAGTGCCTCGACCACCCTTATTTTTAAGTGTGCATTTCCGTGCATATAATACAGCCGTACATGCGTATCTAACTAACCGCGCCTTCAAACGATCATTTAAATGCCTCCCCCCACCCACTTTCACGGATCTGTCTCCGGACGGATTACAACCACGCCCCTCCGTATGAATTTTTACCACATGCGATTCACAAGTCCCTGCTTAATGGACTTCTGTGCGTATAATCAACGTAGATAGCGTAAATTTAGTTACGACGCATGCGCTTTTCATCCGATCCTAAAAATACGCACGGAACTTCCCGCAAAAACGGTTCTCTGAACACGGCCCCATATTAGTTACTACTGTGCGCTATTTATACTTTGTTTATATAGATTTCTTATTTTAATGTGTTTTGTTTTTTTTTCCTTTTGGTCTTTTTGAGCTTGTGACCATGTTGTGGGCTCATTGCATTAATTTGTGTCTGTTGCTTCATGTTCTATCACTTTTTTTTATTTTCTTAAATTGATAAATCTGTAACAAATTGTCAGTGATCTACATAACAGAATGCACATATTAATTGTTTCTGTGTAATCAATCTCTGTTGCCTTGAATTTGTACAATTTGACCTGGGGCTTCTGATCTTCACATCCTTCAGAAGCATGTACAAAAATTTGCATAGTTGCAATTTCTAACGCACGCTTGTGGAGCAATGGCCTTTATCCAGACTTCTTTACAAAGGGATGTTTTCCAATTACTAGGATTGTAAAACGCCCCCTTTTGGAAAGTGGCACTTGTGCGGACGCTGCTTTTCCAGGATGTATCTGAATCCTCTGGATCCAGAATTCTGTGTTGGATGATGGATGGGACATCTCACAGAGCAGAAGTGATACTTCTGAACTTTTAGATGGTGGGTTGGTGGCATTGGGTGTAGGTTGCCACTGCGAATGGCCCTTTTTTCGCAACTCGCTGGGAAATCTACTACTTTTGTCTCGCTGAGGCAAAGCAATTGATCAGTGGAAGACAGAAGACGTTTGTGCAAATTGTTATGAATTTAACCCTAAGACTTACCCTAACCCTCCCCTTTTATTACCCTAATCCGAACACCCTTCCCTGCAGCCTAACCCTAAGACTCTCCTTCCATTACCCTAACCCTAAGACTCCCTTCCCCACAGCCTAACCCTACATACCCATTTATAAAAAAAAAATTCAAAAATGGCAGTATGTTTTTGAAATGGAGTCAACCAAAAATTAGCTTTCGGCTTTCTCTACTTCTAAAAGAGCAATTTTGCGGCACCAACTCCCACCGGTGGCATTAAACCTTAAACAATTGTGGGAAACCACTGAGTAATTTTATACCGTGGGGTCTACAATGAAGAGCAACTGATCCAGTAACAACACCGACAAATAGAAAATCAACAGTGACTACAATAATATCGGCTGTATCCTTACCGACAGGGATTACATATCGGAAAATGATATGTCGGCACAAGTACCATGCTGAAAGCTTTGTTCAACATGGATCCCATTTATAACATAGACAATAAAAAAAAAGGACTAGTAAAAAAAAAAAAAAAAAGAAATCTTTACATTGTCCCCACTCCTGGCTCTGTTCCCTGCTCCTAGCTCTCTCCTCAATCTGTCCCTGCTGCTCCTTACCTTCACCACTGCTCTTGAGTCCTCCCTGCTTTGTTCCTGTTGCTCCCAACTCTGTCCTCCACTCGTTTGCTTACCTTGTCCCCATTTGTCATTGTTGCTTCCAGCCCTGTCCTCCCTTCGTTTGATTACCTTGGTCCCATTGCTGCTTCTACTTTTATCCCCAATTTGGCCTCGTTGCTCCTGGTTCTTTCCCTGATCTCTCCTTGCTGCTCCCAGCTATGTCCTCAATTCCTTTGTTTACCTTGTCCTCATTCCAGTCTGTTAGCTCTGTCCCTGCAGCTCTTGGCTTTCCCCTGTCCACTCTATGACTTCTTTTCTTTCTCTTGTCCTGTCAGCTCCACCGCTCTCTTTCACCGTTGTCTGTCTCTTTTGGTCTGTCTGTGTCTCCCTGTATATCTTTCTTTCTGCAGGCCCTACATCAAAGCTAAGTTACTAAAGTTAGGATTATTTGTAATGCCAAACCCATGAATTGTCTGCATTACAATATTCTATCTGACGGGTGTAGAGTTAATGACCCAGTTAGTTAACATCAGCATTTTATTGCCAGCAGGTTAACTGACGGCATTCAGAACATTATTGTAACAGACTAGAACTGTAAAATATTAGCTTTGGACCAGATCTACACTAACAAGAAAGGGACTTTTTCCCAATCCATCTTTTGATCAGTACTTTGAGTGTACAATTGAATAAGAGGCTTGCCGTTATTCCAATTTATTGATAAGACTATAAGCTAAGGTTACACTCCGATATGGCAGGTGAAGTTCAACTCCCGAAAGTTAGATGCTCTAAAAATGGTTGATAATATTGGGCATCTACTGCAATATGTTCAAATCGCTCATCATAAAACCATTCAGATGAAGTGAAACCCTTATCAAGTTTAGGGTCCTATTTAAGAATAGGAGACCAGATCCACACCTCCGATAAATGGACATTTTCTGAGCTTGGGAGGAGTTTAGTATTTCAATGTATATTATCGGGCAAATCAATCAAGACTTAGAAACATAGAAAGTGACTGCAGATAAGAGCCACATGGCCCATCCAGTCTGCCCAGTTGTTTATTTAAAACTATACTGACCCTAGACCCTATTTACCCTCAATTTAGTTTGATATAGGATACACTTATATTTATCCCAAGCAAGTTTAAATTGTTCTACTGTATTGGCCTCAACCACCTCAGATGGGAGAATATTCCACTTATCTATCACCCTTTCAGTGAAGTAATTTTTCCGCACATTTCCTTTT
>WWET01002201.1:173620-197581 GCA_011038615.1 Limnodynastes dumerilii
TTCAGTGAAGTAATTTTTCTGCACATTTCCTTTGAATCTACCACCCTCCAGTTTAAATCCATGCCCTCGTGTTCTGTTACCCCTCTTCCTTCGAAAAATGCCGCCCTCCTCTAGCAGTTCATAACCGCTTATATATTTGAAAGTTGCGATCATGTCCCCCCTCTCCCTTCTCTGCTCCCAGCTATACATGTTTAGTTCCACTAGCCTTTCTTGGTACGTTTTGTGACACAGGCCATGGACCATTTTAGTGGACTTCCAAACCATCTCTATATTATGTGCGACTGGAAGACTTAAAGTTGTGTCCTTCTGTTTGGAAATCCATGCGAGCGATGGGAGTGGGTTCCCAAGAGCTCGATCAAAGGCGCAAATCCACAATCTGATCCACAGCACAGCACGATCGTATCTTAGGATATGGTTCAAGATACAGAGAACAGAAAACCGTTCTTATTTCTTCTTCCAGACTTTTAGTAAGACACAAACATAGAGATATTGCTGACTCCTCCAGTGCCAGGCTCCAAACCCAGTCTGTTCCCATTCTACTGGAAGAGTACAGTGGGCTTGTGAGACTCAACATGTTCATAACTACCTCTTGTCTTCCAATAGGATCTTTGTCTCAGGATGGTGGTCTTCTTATCCAATGAGCATCTACAAGCTTCTTCTGCTCTCTCTCTCTCTCTCTCTCTCATGCTCATGGTGGTCTTATTAGCCAGTGAGGATCTACAGGCTTCTTCTGCTCTCATGCACATGTGCTCTTTATGCCACCAAGCTTGCACAGAAAATCCCGAGATCCATGCATCCACAGAGCCGTCATACCCATTAAATAGGTGATTAACACTCTCTAGGTAGTTTTAGGGCTAGGCTGCGGGAAAGGGAGGGTTAGGGGAATGAAAGAGTCTTTGGGTCAGGCTGATGGTAGGAGAGTATTAGGGTTAGGCTTCAGGGAAGGGAGTCTTGCGGTTAGGCTGCAGGGAAGGCTCTTAGGGTTAGGGTAATGGAAGGGGAGTGTTTGCTCTTTGCCACCATGCTTTCACAAAAGAGAGGACTCTTGAAAATCCTGAGATTGCTGAAGGAGAAGCTTTGTTGGAGGTCACTCGATAGGTACGTTTTAGACATCAAAGTTCTATCCTACAGCACTGTCACTGTGGATACTGATCCTACAAGGTATGGATCTTATACAGGTACTATACCGATGTTCCAGCAAAGGAGGGGACTCTGTTGTTCTAGACATATTTACAGACTGGAAAGTAAACTGTTGTGCCCACAAGAACACTCTAGTTGGTGGCCCACAGCTAGTTTTAAGTGTCCTAGCTATGCCTTCTGAGAGAGAGCCAAGTGTCAGAGGTGGTGTCAAAGTTTTTTTAATACATTATATAATCTTCACTTTTGCAGTCCATGGTGCTGTGTAGATATGCCACGACCACTGGTAAACCACGAAGGCAAAGGAACATGGAGTGCTCTACCTGTATATCTTATAAATAGACCCCTATACTTTTGCTACTTTGTTTATTTACACTGAACAACCTTTATTAACTAACTTATGTACATGTGAATTTAGCGTGTAATTATATAACTTACCATCAGATGCCAACTGACCTACAGCTTTTTTATTTTAGTTTTTTAATGAACCTTTCAGTCAATATTGATTTAAGAGGAGTATTTCAAACACAGCATAAATAAGACTCTAATAAAACCCAGCCACTGATGGACAATGAGGATTGTATTACTTCAAGGTCCTTGTGATTGTAGCTTTATTGACCCTTGAAACCGAGCATGAATGGGTGACATGTCTCAGACCTTCTGTTCTGCAGATGGAAAGTTAGTCGTCTTTACTTATTAATGCATTACCTTTGTAGAAGCGTGTGTGTACAAAGGGTGTCTCTTACACGTAGAGTTGTGGACATTCTGGAATATATCTAATTACTCAAATGCCGAGCTCGGCAAAACAACTGCGGGTGTGTAGCAAAAAGGCAGAAAAACTGGTCTAGTAAGATGACTTTTATTAAATATGTATTGTCTCCTTGCAGAATGATCATTCTCTACATTGGTTCATTATGTGGCTATAATGGGCCAGATTCACAACCTTGTAATTTTTAACATACGTGCCTAATTTTATTATTCTAGCTACTACGCATGCGTAGTAACTACTTAACGCTATCTACGTAGCGTTTTGTTATGTTGAGGGTGTAGTGTCCTATGTCTGTATAAAGTGTAATAGAATTGTATTATGATTATGTCCAGTGGTCAGGTCATGTTGGGGGAATAGGGTTATATGTCTGTATGGTGTAATAGAATAGTATTACGATCATGTCCAGTGGTCGGGTCATGTTGGGGTGTAGTGTCCTATGTCTGTATAGTGTAATAGAATTGTATTATGATCATGTCCAGTGGTCAGGTCAATTGTATTCTTTGCATGCAGGGATATAGCTTTGAATTGCTTACTGCACACAGATACTGACCAGCTTTACTATCACCCTGTTATTTAGACTTGGGATAGGAAACATCACCTCTCAACTCTAATACTGTTTGCAACAGATGGAATATGACTCCCCTGCAATCACCATGGTTTATCCCAGGAGTAACCTTCCTCTCTTAGGCCTGTATTCAGAGAACCGTTTCCATAATGGTATGCAATTATACGCACGGCCGGTGCAGGCCACACCCCCTCACACCCGTGACACTCCCCTCTCTCGGCCGTGCTGTCGGTGGCTTTCGCCTCCATAGACCACTTGTAACTTTCCCTGAGCAGTTGCGTGCGTATGTGTCCTCCGTATGTGTGATTCATGTTAGTCGCGCCCATATACCTTCATGTAAATGCCTTCCTCCACCTATTTTTATTTAGATTTTCATGTGTGTATTTTTGCGTCACATATCTGGACGTAAGTATCCAAGTGCGATTCACAAGTCCATCCGTGAGGCACTTGCGTACGTATAGTCTACGTACACTATGTAAAATAAGTTACCACGCATCCGCAGTTGAAACATACCTAAAAATACGCACGGAACTGGCCGTGAAAATGGTTCTTTGAATACGGCCCTTAATTTCACGCTCCTTCTTAAGTCTGTATCCAGCCCAATATTAGTAGTGCGGGGATGTAGTTTACTGTCCTGTTTATTCCTATATTATACATTACAAGATAGTTTTATACCTTGTATTGAAGGACTGCCGTAAATTGCAGACCAGACCAGCTAAGATAATACACTCCCATTTGGTCGTATCGCTCTCCCCATCTGTCTTGCTATAAGCCACCTTTCCAAAATCTCCTACCTTCATTTGTGTGTTGCAATGAATTATCCCGACAAGCTCTGTAATGCTGGAAAGGAAGTCCCGCTATTATATCACAGACAGGATGACGGCTTAAGGCTCAGCACTACTCTGCGGTTAGATTAGCCACATTAGTCTAATTGGTTTAGTACAATCCCTGTGCTCTATAGCTGTGCAACTAGACATGATCACTACATCACTTCTCATGCAGATAGACCGACCCTCTGAGCAGTAATGTCCGTTCTATCCAGGGTCCGGATTCACAGTTTCGTAGTTCTCGTCTTGTGTACGTTGTTTTAAGAATTGAGCTATTACGCATGCGTAGTGTCTTGTTTACGCTATCTATGTACCATTTCTGTACGTAGATTGCATAAGCGCGGTCTTAAAACAACGTACATAAAACGAAAACTACGTAACTGTGAATCCGGACCCAGGTTAGGAAGTTTGCACGGTTATTAACAGGGGCCTGCTGGCACTTTTTGGGCTGAGGGCAGGGGCTGAAGATGACACTCGGGGGGGCCCCGTAGCAAGGAAGGTAGGGCATGAGTCTGGATGGGTGGAGCAAGGGGGATCTGGGCGTGACCGCTGCCTGATAAAAGCGGACAGGTTAAAACCGTGCTCGGGCCCTGCATGTATGAGTGCTGAGCGCTTTCCATAGCCCTAACCTGAACCCTCTGATCTCCGCAGCTTAACCTTAACCCTAACCATCGATATCCCGCAGCCTAACTCTAACCCTCCCCCCTCTCCGGAGCCTAACCTTAACCCCTTCTCGGGCCATTGGAAATGGTGCCTGTTCCGGAATGTGGATTTTCATTATTAAAATATAATCGGTAATTGTGCAGCCAAAATTAAGCATTCGGCTGCCTCAATCTGGAAAGCCTGACCTGCGTCCTGTATTTTACTGCCCCCTGTGCCTGCTGGGATTCTCAGGTTAGGATTAGGAATTTGGGTTAGGATTCGCGGGCCGTATTCACAGCTCTGTTTTTGCGCGGAGTTCCGCGGTATTTTTAGGATCGGAGTAACGGCACTTGCGTCGTTACTTTATCTACGTTGAACTTCTACGCATGGAAGTCCATTAGGCACGTGCTTGTGAATTGCACTTGGGGACATACGTGTGGACAGGCGTGGTTTACGTGAAAGTGGGTGGGGGCAGGCATTTAAATGACTATTTGAGGGCGCAGTTAGCTACATACGCAAGTATTATACGCTCATAAACGCACATGTAGAGATAAGGATGCTCTGTGGAGGCGGAAGTCAACGGAAACCTGTCAGTGTAAGGGAAGTGTCATGGGTGTTGCCTTGCAACGTACGTGCGTATAATTGCCTATTTTTAACTAACGGATCTGTGAATACGGCCCCGGGTCAGGATTATTATAATGCCGAACTAATATGTCAAACATTGACGCCATTTTAGTACTAACCCACGGCATTCAGATCATTGGAGCGGCAAAACCACATCCATTCGTTCCTGCCCCTGTATGCATTCTGACCCCGACTCCCAATTCTAATAGAATGCAGCCTTATAAATGGTATAGCCTCGTTTTGTGGCACTGGTAACCCTATTTCAGACATAGGGAACCTGACTACATGTCCCATCTTCCTTTGCCAATTAACAGCTATGCCTAAGCTGCTGGAGCATGCCGGGAGTTGTAGTTTTACAACAAATGTGAAGGATGTTCTGTGTTTACGGTCTGTCTTGGTTCACCAGAGCTAACGGGAGGCAAAAAATACCCTTTCCATTTAGCAGCTCGATCTGTGTTCTTTGAATGGCAGAGTAAAATGATGATTTGCTGAAATGCAATTTGCAATGCATTGTGGTCCCGTGTAAGGTTTGCAATGCCAGACGTTTCTAAGATAAAGTCTAAAGTGCTCTTCTCGGCCTATCTTGGGATATTGAAATAATAGTTTCCACCTTTTTGTTTTAATTGACTGCTATTAAAATACCTGATATATGACTGTTGCAAAGCATCCTGGGCCTGTGTGATTATTCCAGTGCATTGTGGTCCGCGTTCATGTCTTGTGGCAGCAGATGATGAAGAGAGACAGCTTACAGTGCATTCTGGTCATGGTTAATGTTTTGCAATCACAGATATTGCAGGCGTAAAGCTTACAATGCATTCTGGCTCTGTTAGGTTCTGTGACGGTGGCTGGGCACAGTGACCCCTGCATTGCAGCGTCCCTAATAAATCCTTCACATTGAGGTGAGCTCATTTGCAGAGCACTTTATTAAATTACTGCAGCAAGGAGATGGCTTGTTGTGTGATTGTGGGGAAGAAAAGGGAGGGGAGGGGGGGGGTCTAGATGGAGAAGGCACAGACGCACTGAACAGTTTGATGCACATTGATAAATGGGGATGGGTATCAGGGGGATAGGAGGAAAGGGAGTTGTTGGTGTTTGATGGATGCCGGGCTATGGTTTTATGGACAAATTTGCTGGAGAGTGATGTGTTTTATGTGCACAGTATAAATAGTCCTGGAATCCTCATAAAAACCCGGAGACCGGCTATCAATCCACGGACTATTAAATGATTCTACTACATAGAGGATAGGAAAGAATTCTGCTCTGTTTGGTGTTGGTGGCTTCATGGTTGGTTTATCTCTGGGTTTCCGACTCTCCCGGGCTCCTGAAATTGAGGCAGTTCTCCCGGTATGCCGAGAGAGCAGGCAAATCTCCCGCATGAGAGGCCCCCATGCTGCCGGAGCACAGCCACAGACCTGCCGCACCGAGGTGAGTATTACAAGGTTAGCCTAAGGGTAAGGGAGTTTTCGGGTTAGGGTTAGGCTGTGGGGTGGGGATGAAGCCTAGAAGGAGAGCTTTAGGGCTAGGCTGTGGGGAGAGGGGTCTTAGGGTTAGGCTGTGGGGAAGGGGAGTCTTGGGGCGAACTGGCTGGGAGAAAACTTCCTTTAAAAAAAAAAAGGGCCGGGATCCACTATCCACAGGCAGGAGAGAAGGGGGAATGACCTGTTCTCCTGCGTGCAGTATTGTGAATCAGAAAATCCGTATGTTATCCTCTGTTATTCGCGGCTGAAGCACCCATTGACGGTGGCTCAGTGAGTAGCACTTGTGTCTAGCAGCGCTGAGGTCATGAGGCCTGTTTCCGGACTAGGTCTTATCTGTGTGGAGTTTGTATGTTCTCCCCGTGTCTGTGTGGGTTTCCTCCAGGTTCTCCAGTTTTCTCTCACACTCCAAAAACATGCCGGTAGGTTGGGTCATTTTGACTTACCAATCAGTCTTTGTAGAGTCATCCCTCTAGATCCCCGGTTTCAAAGTTATCTCTATGTTGGTAGTAAGAAAAACCTGTGGTGATTGGTCAGTTTATCAGTAAGACTTCATCTTGAGTATGAAGTATACAGTAATTCTAAATTATACAGTAATTAGGGATCAGATCCCCCCTTAGCATTGGATCTTAGTGATCAGGAAAACAACCCCTTTTCGAAAGTGCAATCAGGGTTCCCGACTTTTGAAAGCCGTTCTCAAAGTGTTAGAGGTCTTAATGACACAATTTATGCTAATAGTGTCCTGAAGCCCCGCCCCATGACTGTTTTCATAGTGTTACTAGGTGTAGGAGCGATACATGATGATGCTAATTACATCATCATTCCCCACCCGGTCTCTACTAACACCATGGGCCAGATTTACTAAGCTGCAGGTTTGGAAAAGTGGAGATGTTGCCCATAGCAACCAATCAGATTCTAGCTGACATTCTCTAGTCTGTAATAGGAAAGTGAAAGCTAGAATCTGATTGGTTGCTATGGGCAGCATCTCCACTTTTCCAAACTCGCAGCTTAGTAAATCTGGCCCTATGAATTTTACCGTTGCTGGGCTTTTGGGGCGGGACTTAAGGCTGTGCATGAAACCACAGCCTCAAGTCCCCTGCGGGAGATTTGTCGACTCCCCCGGGAATAACGGGAGAGCTGCCCGAATTTTGGGAGTCTGCAACCCTGAGTGCAATCTCAGGACGGATCTGGATACAGAATTGCATCTTGGGTAAAAATCCATCACCAGGGCCAGGCAGAGCAGGGAGCAGAAGCTCTTCTGCCCTGTTTGATGGGAGAGGTAGGTGGGCACCTGGCAAAAATCATCACGAGCGAAGGGAATGGACCTCCCAGATGCCCACATTTCTGCATCCTGGATCTCATCCAAGAAGTGGAATTTACCCACAAATAAATCTGGATCAGCTCCAATAAAGATAGAGATCTGCTCTTGCCACACTGTAACTCTCCAATCACTCTGTCTGTCCCATGTAGCCCTCAACTATACCCTATGAATATTTTCCAGTCATTATAGTGTATATACATATATATATTTATATCTCCCTCCTCTTCCCCTGTCACATTCTTCCGCTCAGGCTACAGCTCAGGAATGATCCACTAGGAAAACTATTAATAACTCGAGCGGAAGGAAATCTCCGGGACATACCGAGAGGAGACAGCGTGAGGCCTATAAATATAGGAACATGAAAGAAACCTAAAAGGAGAAAACTACGAAGCCGTGGTGTGGGCGAGGAGATTCATTCCAGCAGATAGCTGCAAACTATGAACTGAAGGGAAACAATATATGTGTATAGAAAAATGTATATGTATAGGGGGAGATCCAATTAATTGCAGTGGACCTGATTCACAGTTCGGAAAATGCAGCTTTTTAGGTGCGTATATTTAAGAAGGGATATAGGGCTGGATCCAGACTTAAGAATGTGCTTGTAATTAAGAGCCGTATTCAGAGATCCGTATGGCGATCGGATCACAATTATACGCACGGCCGGTGCAGGCCAAACCCCCTCTCTCGGCTGTGCTGTCGGAGACTTCCGCCACCATAGACCACTTGCAACTTTCTGAGCGCGTTTCCGTGCGTATGTTTCCTCCGTACGTGCGATTCATGATAGCCACGCCCACTCTCCATTTAAATGCCCCTGCCCATCTTTATTTAAATTTTCCTGTGCGTATTTTTGCGTCGCATATCCGTCCGTATGTACCAATGTGCGATTCACAGGTCCGTCCGTAAGGCACTTCCGCTCGTATAGTCTACGTAAATAAAGTTACTACGCATGCGCAGTTGGTCCGATAGTAAAAATACGCACGGGACTGGCCAAGAAATCGGATCTCTGAATATGGCCCTAAGAGAGGAAAGTTACTCCGGGGCAAAACCATGTTGATTGCAGGGGGAGTCAAGGTAATTGTATTCTTTGCATGCAGGGATATATCTTTGAATTGCTTACTGCACACAGATACTGACCAGCTTTACTATCACACTGTTATGTAGACTTGGGATAGGAAACATCACCTCTCACCTCTAATACTGTTTGCCACAGATGAAATATGACTCCCCTGCAATCACCATGGTTTAGCCCAGGAGTAACTTTCCTCTCAATTTCAAGCTCCTTCTTAAGTCTGGATCCAGCCCATACTGCGCAGGCGTGGTACCTTAATATACGCAATTAACGTAGCACTTAAGAACAGGACAGCTCTAAACCACCATTACGAGCCTATTTCCTCATAGTTCGTATTGACTTAAGAATGAAGGGACGTACCGGGAAAACTTAAGAACAAAGGGCCTGATTTAGACTTAAGAAGGAGCTTGAAATTAAGGTCCGGATTCACAGTTGCGAGTGGGTATTCCCTCTTGGTAAATGTACAACATAGGGGTTCCCTCTCAACTTGATCACAGGGCTGGATTTGATGCTTTTATGAGCCTAACTCAAGTAGTCTGGATCCCAAGGCGGGGGTTACAGGGCAGGTCCTATAGCGTGTTGAGGCACTAACTAGATGTTGGAAAACCTTGGAGCTCCAAGCAGATGCTATAAGAGTAAGGTAAATCTTACTGGTGGTGTACTCCTGGAGGCACGCTCTTGGTGGTACACTTCAAGACACTGGGCAGCTTTCACCATTTATATAGGCATTGAGCTACTGCTATATTGTGATAATGTTAATAATTTGCATTATACTGGTGTTGTGATGGTTCGGTATCAATAATGGGTTTGGCGACTTTTTCTAAATAGAAAAGAACCGCTAAGTTAAACCCATTAGGTAGACGAATGAATGCCATCTTCTCAACTAGAACATGGTACATAATACTTCA
Source organism: Limnodynastes dumerilii (assembly GCA_011038615.1). NCBI lineage: Eukaryota > Metazoa > Chordata > Amphibia > Anura > Limnodynastidae > Limnodynastes > Limnodynastes dumerilii. The sequence goes on from WWET01002201.1 coordinate 182,958, forward strand.
TCCCTTTTAATATTCTGAAGAGCAACTTCATTAAGAAACCTAAATCATCTTCAGTGACCTGACCTGGAGACAACCTTAAGATGACCATACACTGGGACGATAATCAATTAGCCCAATAAAAGGATCGATTTTCCGCTAGGGAAATGTCCCGTTATCGGCACCATACACCACCTCTAATAGGACCAATAATCCTAGCAGAAGAGGGGGGGAAGGCAGGGCTAGTACTATGCTGCTCTGACAGCATTGATATCCTCAAAGCTGTCAGAGCAGCATAGTACATAGATATACAGCAGCGGCTATTGCAGGGAGTAGTACAGACAGGGATCAGCTGAAACTGCGCTTTACACAGCGTGGCTTTCGCTGATCTCTGTCTGTACTACTCCCTGCAATAACCGCTGCTGTGTATCTATGCACTATGCTGCTCTGACAGCTTTAAAGTATACTTCTAAGCTTTCAGAGCAGCTTTGTACATAGATATACAGCAGAAGCTTTGAAGAATAGGAAGCCATTCACCTTGTTCCTGAATCCAAATAATCGTACAGAGCCTTTCTGGTGTGTTTATTTTATGTTTGAAAAATTGATCTTGGCCATTAACTACTACAGCGATTATTTGCCCAATCACGCGATATTTGGATGATCAGGCAGATAATCGCTCTGGTGGATGGCCAGCTTTACTTTTATTTTATACAGATATTGCAGCATTGGAAGTATTATAAAATGTTGCAGGGTATGGCAAAACATAGAGAGGTGGGATATAATGGAAGCTTTCAAATATATCAAGGGGTTTAAACAGGTACAGGAGGGGAAGAGATGTGTAAGAAGGTGAGGGCAGCACTGACATTGAAGGGTATAGCTGGCCATACACTATGCAGATTATTGGTCCCAGCAGGAGGTGGCTTAGTAAATGGGGCAACTTACCACTAGGGACAGCTCCTCTCCTACTGAAACCGAAAATCCTAGCAGAGGAGGGAGGTGCTGCTGACGTTGACAGGAGGACCTTGCAACTGATTGGCTGCACGGGCCTCCTGTCAGTCTCTGCAATGATTGGATGGATCTCCACAGGAGACCCATGCATTTTTTTATAGTGAAAATTTTAATTTTGGAACGTGTACCATGTGGAATGTCCTATATCAACTGGTGGGAGTTGCCGCTGTGAAAGTGCCATTTTAGAAATCTATTTCTATTTCGAAAATAGCGCTATTGGGAAATATTTTTTTATGAATTGGTAAATATGCCGATAAACATACTTACCCTTCATTCATTCAGAAACGCCGCCCATTGCACCGCTCACTGACCGGACAGTTGAGTAGGAATCTATGGGGAGTTTTAGGGTCAGGCTGCAGGCAGGGGGCAGTCTTGGGGTTAGGCTGCGGGGAAGGGAGTCTTGGGGTTAGGCTGCGGGGAAGGGAGTCTTGGGGTCAGGCTGTGCGAAGGGAATCTTGGGGTCAGGCTGCGGGAGATGAGGGTTAGGGTAATGGAAGGGAAGGGTTAGGGTAAGAATCAGGAGAAGGGATACTTAACATTTGGTGTCGCGTCTTCGTCCTGGGAATCGATTGTTTCCCTTCAGCAAGGCAGAAGCAATTGATGTCCCAGGCATTTCGCTGTGACCTGGTATAAAACAGCCCTTAAAAAAAAAAAAAAAGCCGTTCAAGGCAGCGACCTGCACCCTATTTCAACAAAGTACCCATTCCGGTGAAGGTTAGGCTGCGTGATAGGAAGGGATTGGGGTTAGGCTCGGGAGAGGGGAGCATTAAGGTTATGATAGTTTGGTAAGAGTTATACTGCGGAGAGGGGAGGGTTAATGTTAAGATTAGGGTCAGGGTGCAGAAAGGGAAGGTGTTCGGGTACAGTAGCAGTCTTTGGAGATCATGCAGTTGCAGGAGCCATGTCTTCTAAGGGCAGACTGCCAAAAACTAAAGATATCCTTCATGTAAAAAAATAAAAATAAACAATAGCAAACTTAAAATAGAATCTAGGGTCAATATGGGTTTTTAAACAGAAATGAGCAGACTGAATGGCCCAAGTGTCTCTTATCAGCCATTAAATGCTATGCATTTTCAGCCACTGCGATGCAGCTTGTGATGGGTTAATCTCTCGGTCTGTTTTCTCTCTCTCTCTCTTACATGAGTGATTCCTGCATCCTTCATATTCCCTGCATTGTGGCTGAAGCTATCTCCGCATCTGGCCGGCTCTCATTCCATTACAGTAATTAGTTTCAGTGCCCCGGCTTGGATGCAATCACTCCAGCACAGGGGTCCGGTGCTTCCCTTTAAATCACCCGACTGACATTAATTCTCCTATAAATAAACAAATGCACAATGACGTGAGGTATGCAGCCAGTGTCAATCCTGTACTCTCCTGACCGTTCATGGAAACCAGGGCTGGGTGTGGGGAATGTTCCTGCTTGGAGACAGGTAAATCAATTAGCGGATTAGTTAGGTTGATTTACGCAGGTTTCTGTGAACATAGTTATTTTGGAGACGTCCCTGTTGGAGGCCTGTATATCTCCTTGGTTCGATCTGTCTATTGCCATTTGGTATGTAACATGGAATGTTGATCGTGCTTGATGTTTCTTAACAATATCCGTTATTTAGTAAGTAAGTAAGTAAGTAAGCCTAGATCAGGACAAAAGAATGTCTTTAATAAACCAGGTTCAGATCCAGATCCCTGCTACCTCCAAACTACTGCAAGCGAACGGTACTTATGCCAGCTCACCCCTACCTAACATTTCCACACCTTCCCTGCATAAAATGGAGGTGGTGTGTTACAGGGGTGTCTATGGGGAGTGTTGGGGTTAGGCTGTGGGGAGGGGGAGTCTTAGGGTCAGGCATGGGGAAGGGGAACCAGAGGGTCAGGCTGTGGGAAGGGAAGTCTTGGGGTTAGGCTGCAGAGAAGGAAGTCTTAGGGTTAGGCTGCGGGGAAGGATTTCTTACGGTTAGGCTAAGGGGAAGGGAATCTTAGAGTCAAGCTATAGGGAGGGTTAGGCTACAGGGAAGGGAGACTTTGGGTCAGGCTCCAGAGAAGGGAGTCTTAGGGTCAAGCTACGGAGAAGGAAGTCTTGGGGTCAAGCTACAGGGAAGGTTGGGGTTACATTAATACTCTTCATTCACAGTTCTATCTTTCTTCAGTCGAACGATTGCTTCTCCTCTTTCAAAAAAGGGCTGTTCTCAGCAGTGACTCACACCCCTTATAGAGTTTGGGGTGTATCAGAGATCCGATTTCCCCCCCCCCATCCATTTTCTGTGGGTTTGTATCAGGATGTGGATTCTTTCGTGTTATGCATGTGAGAACGCTTCGGGATTCATCCTGATTCATCCTTATTTTAGAAGGATAACCCTTCAGACACCTTTCAACAGAAACAACTGATGGCAAGTGAGCATGATTAGTGTAGTGCCTTCCAATGCAGACTTCTGCTCTTGAGTTTGAAAAATTGATTGGCCCTGTATGTAGGTTGCTTGTGGGTTGAGTTGCGTATGCACAGGTTGTTCTGCTCAGTGATTGTAGATCCATCTCCATGGGTTGCTTGCATATCCATCCACAGAAAAATAAAATCTCTAGATCTAGCCTTATGTGCCCCTTGTATCCTAGGCCTCCAGGTCTTGGATTTGAGATCCAGAAGATCAGGATCGTAACTGGACAATTCTCATAAGGGTTTTACTGTAGCATGTGGTGACTCTGAAGGTGGGACCTTCAAAACTTTGTTCTCTATAGCAACTGGACCCCATTTGACAAAGATAGTTACAGCCTTGCCACTGATTTTGGGGGAGGCTTAAATCACTCTGAGATTGCAGGGCTGTGAGTCGCTGCTGCCAACGGCAATTTTTTCGAAAAGGGCAATTCCAGCCAGTTCTGAACTGGCTGGGAAATCGTTTTTCTTTTGCCCTGTAGAGGCAAAGCATTCGATAGACTGAAGAGACTGCGCCAAAGGATAATTCTAAATTTAACCCCAATTAGGGTTTACCCTGACCGTCCCCTTCCATTGCCCAAAGACTCCCCTCCCTGCAGCCTAACCCTAAGATTCCCATCCCTGCAGCCTAACCCTAATATTCCCCTCCCTTTCAATTACTCGAACACTAACATTCCCTTCCCTGCTGCCTAACCCTAAAATTCCCAATAGAGTGTTACTAGCCTCTCCGGTCGGTGCGGTGGGTCTCCGAAAAATGAATGGGTAGGTACGCTGATCGCCATATGTACCTATTCTAAAAACAATATTGGAAAATGGCAGCCTTTTCAAAATAGAGACAGATGAAAATTTGCTGTATTAAAAGACCCCATTCGCAGTGGCGACTTGCTCTGGATTGCATGGGGCAGTATGGTGGCTCAGTGAGTAGCACTTGTGCCTCATGAGTTTGATTCTCGGACTAGGCCTCAGCTTTGTTGAGTTTGTATGTTCTCCATGTGTCTGTTTGGGTTTCCTCCGGGTACTATGGTTTCCTCTTACACGCCAAGAAAAAAACATGGTGGAAGGTTAATCGGTTGCCAACAAATTAACCCTAGTGTATGAGTGCGATATAGTGTGTGGCTCCAGGGAGTGGGGACTGATGGGAGTAACAATTGCTCTCTGTATAATATCTAGAGGGTGGTGGGCTCGGGGGAAGTTGGAGGAAGGGTTGCTTCATAGGAAGGGTGGTTCCTCTATGATAATCTTCCACCTCATCATCCGACGGATGTTACATTCCTTCATTCCCTGTGGAGCTGTCTCTGGTTCTGAACATTCTCTGTCACACAAATAGACCTCCTTTAAGGTGGGCATTCTGGGCCCATTTAAAAGAGGATCCTCAGGAGAGCCTACATTGGCTGTTCGGATAAATCTGCTCCTAGAATGTTCTAGAAAAATCAACTAGAATTTTCTTGGTTCTTAGGAGCAATTCCAAACAACTGGAGTGATTGTGATAGGATTAACAAAGCACATTCCATTTGCAAACCTATTTTCCACATTTGCCATGATGTGTGACAACCTTTAGATGTGATTTTGCGTCTCTGTGTAGAGCGTTTGTCCGTCAACTTGACTTATTGTGTGCAAAGGTTTTATTTTGCTATAAACTGTGAATCAGGAAGTAAATGAATGCAGCACGGTGAGTGGCGCTTCTGCCTCACAGCGCTGAGTTCACGAGTTCGATTCCCCGGGTTAGGCCTTATCTGTGTGGAGTTTGTATGTTCTCCCTGTGTCTCTGTGGGTTTCCTCCAGGTGCTCCGATTTCCTCACACACTCCAAAAACATGTTGGTAGGTTAATTGGCTGCTGAATAAATTCACTCTAGTCTGTTTGTATGTGTTAGGGACCTTAGTATGGAGCTCCGATAGGGACAAGGACTGATAAAGCGCTATATAAAAACTTGTTAAAAAATAAATCACTGTCTATAAAGCAGCCCTCTGTAGCTATGTGTCTGTCTGCAGCTGTCTATCAAGGCGCAGTTTTTGGTGATGTCCCTCTATTAGAAAACGTTATAGGTGACTATCTGGTAGATGTCTCTTGAGCTCCCTCCAGTGCTGTGTCTCTCTGTAACAGTCTACTTCCTTTGCTAGATGTCTTTCTAGAAGCTGTCTCTAGATGTAAATTTACAGCTGTCTGTAGATGCACCCTTTTTTTTTTTATTGTATGTTGGGAGCTGTCTCTAGACATGCATCTTTCTCCAGCTGTCTATCAGGAGCTGTCTTTGGTACTGTCTCCTCAGCTGCTGCAGGGAGGGAGACTGGCAGAGGGGAGATGGGAGGAGTGGTCAGGAGCTGGAGAGAGAGAAGGAGAGCCAGAGACGGGGAGATTAGCAGAAGAACAGAGAGAAGAGGGTGAAGGCACAGGCAGGGAGCGCAGGATCTGTTCAGACTGTCTCAGGTAAGTGTACATGTGTGTTGCACGCTTTAAATTATTGTTGGTGTTGCATGCATTGTGGTGGTCATGGGTGTAGCATGCAATTAAGAGAGACACAATATGTGTGCAACAATCACAGAATCAGACGCAATGTTTGTGGAACAGGCATTTAGAGAAATGTGTGTAACGTGTGTGTGAGAGACGAGACCCCCTCTGGAGTTTATGTAAGGTCCTCCCTGCCTTTATTTACCATCTCTACATCCGTGTGTACTGTGTGTGTGTGTGTGTGTGTGTGTGTGTGTGTGTGTGTATCTGACTGGATTGGGATTGTTGTGTACACACATTGCAGTGGGTGGGTGTGTGACAGACAGGCATAGGGGAGAGATAAGACGATAGACTGCGTTCAAGGCAGAAGCAGCAGGGAAGTGAGAGTGGCACACAGGATCAGAGGGGAGGTGACACTCGTACACACAGGGTGATGTGACAGTGGCACTAGGCAGTGGGGCTGACAGATATACATGGTAATGTGATGGTGGTATATACAGACTATTGTGACATTAAGTGATGGAGTTGACCGTGATATTAGGTGACGGTGCTAAACATAGGGCAGTGTGACAATAGGTGATGGAGGGGATGGTGGTATACACAGGGTCATTTCACACTGACAGTAGGTGATGAGAGTTGATGGTGGTATACACAGGCTAATGTGACAGTGACATTAGGTGTTGGAGGTCGCAGTGATATACAAAGGGTAATGGAACGGTGACATTAGCTGATGGGGGGTGACCGTGGTACACACAGGGTGATGGTGGTATACACAGATTGATGTGACTGTGACATTAGGTTATAGAGGTGACACTGTTGGTAGGTGATGGTGGTATACACAGAGTAATGTGACTGATATTAGGTGATGGTGGTACACTATGTATACCACCATCACCTACTGTCACATCACTGTGTACCACCATCACCTAATATCACTGTCACATCACTCTGTGTATACCACCATCACCTACTACCACATCACTCTGTGTATACCTGCATAACCTAATATCAGTCACATTACTCTGTGTATACCACCATCACCTACTGTCACATCACTGAGTAATGTGACTGTGATATTAGGTTATGCAGGTATACACAGTCATATGACAGTAGGTAATGGTGGTATACACAGAGTGATGTGACAGTGATATTAGGTGATGGTGGTGCACAGTGATGTGACAGTAGGTGATGGTGGTATACACAGAGTAATGTGACTGTGATATTAGGTTATGCAGGTATACAGAGAGTGATGTGACAGTAGGTAATGGTGGCATACACAGAGCAATGTGCATGTGACATTAGGTGGTTGAGGTGACACTGACAGTAGGTGATGGTGGTATACACAAAGTAATGTGACTGTGACATTAGGTGGTGATGGCGGTGTCAATAGTATACAAAGGATATTGTGACGGTGACATTAGTTGATAGAAGTGATGTGACATCAGGTGAGGGAGGGACCCTGGTCTTTTGCCATGTTCATTTATGACTTCAATATGGGGTATTGGCTGATTGTAATTTTCAGGTTGTTGTCTGATGTGACAAGGATTGAAAGGACATGGAATTTAGTGAATTCCAGTAATGCCACAAACGTGGTTAATGGGACATTGATATCCTGTGTGTTGTTGGGCTCAGGTGATGGTGACATCCAGTAGTCTGGATCTGGTTTGCTCTTGTGTTGAGTCTTCAGGGGACGTCGCAATGGGTCTGTGTGACACTGTTGTGTACGGTGTTGGTTTAGGTAACATGATAGCGATGGAAATAATATACAGTATTTTACATGTGACGTTGACCTGCAGTGGTTGGGTAAATGCTGAAGTGATAATGCCCAGGTGACAGTGACAAGGAGTAACGTTGACGTGTAGTGTTTTTGGACTGAGTTCAGTGTCACGGTGGGTGTTGGTGCTCAGGTCACAGGTGTTGACAGTGACAGCATTCTTTGATTCAGATGGAGTGTATTAGACTTGGTGCCCATTGGCAGAGTAAGATGACCATAACAACCGTAGGCTATGGTGACGGCAGCATTGTAATTGAAGGTAGGAAGTGCTTTGCATTAGTGGACAGAGTCCATACATTTTTGGGGCTGGACTATGATGCCTGGTGTCACCACAAATCACTACCCGACATTGTAACCTAATTCCAAGCACGAACCGTGTCACAGATTCAATAACATTTCCTTCCAGGCTCTGACGTGTGTGTGTGTGTGTGTGTGTGTGTGTGTGTGTGTGTGTGTGTGTGTGTGTGTGTGTGTTATGATGCCTGACCACAAATCACTACCCGACATTGTAACCTAATTCCAAGCACGAACCGTGTCACAGATTCAATAACATTTCCTTCCAGGCCAGGCTGTTTGGAGGTGGATGGCTGTTTGGAGGTGGATGGCTGTTTGGAGGTGGATGGCTGTTTGGAGGTGGATGGCTGTTTGGAGGTGGATGGCTGTTTGGAGGTGGATGGCTGTTTGGAGGTGGATGGCTGTTTGGAGGTGGATGGCTGTTTGGAGGTGGATGGCTGTTTGGAGGTGGATGGCTGTTTGGAGGTGGATGGCTGTTTGGAGGTGGATGGCTGTTTGGAGGTGGATGGCTGTTTGGAGGTGGATGGCTGTTTGGAGGTGGATGGCTGTTTGGAGGTGGATGGCTGTTTGGAGGTGGATGGCTGTTTGGAGGTGGATGGCTGTTTGGAGGTGGATGGCTGTTTGGAGGTGGATGGCTGTTTGGAGGTGGATGGCTGTTTGGAGGTGGATGGCTGTTTGGAGGTGGATGGCTGTTTGGAGGTGGATGGCTGTTTGGAGGTGGATGGCTGTTTGGAGGTGGATGGCTGTTTGGAGGTGGATGGCTGTTTGGAGGTGGATGGCTGTTTGGAGGTGGATGGCTGTTTGGAGGTGGATGGCTGTTTGGAGGTGGATGGCTGTTTGGAGGTGGATGGCTGTTTGGAGGTGGATGGCTGTTTGGAGGTGGATGGCTGTTTGGAGGTGGATGGCTGTTTGGAGGTGGATGGCTGTTTGGAGGTGGATGGCTGTTTGGAGGTGGATGGCTGTTTGGAGGTGGATGGCTGTTTGGAGGTGGATGGCTGTTTGGAGGTGGATGGCTGTTTGGAGGTGGATGGCTGTTTGGAGGTGGATGGCTGTTTGGAGGTGGATGGCTGTTTGGAGGTGGATGGCTGTTTGGAGGTGGATGGCTGTTTGGAGGTGGATGGCTGTTTGGAGGTGGATGGCTGTTTGGAGGTGGATGGCTGTTTGGAGGTGGATGGCTGTTTGGAGGTGGATGGCTGTTTGGAGGTGGATGGCTGTTTGGAGGTGGATGGCTGTTTGGAGGTGGATGGCTGTTTGGAGGTGGATGGCTGTTTGGAGGTGGATGGCTGTTTGGAGGTGGATGGCTGTTTGGAGGTGGATGGCTGTTTGGAGGTGGATGGCTGTTTGGAGGTGGATGGCTGTTTGGAGGTGGATGGCTGTTTGGAGGTGGATGGCTGTTTGGAGGTGGATGGCTGTTTGGAGGTGGATGGCTGTTTGGAGGTGGATGGCTGTTTGGAGGTGGATGGCTGTTTGGAGGTGGATGGCTGTTTGGAGGTGGATGGCTGTTTGGAGGTGGATGGCTGTTTGGAGGTGGATGGCTGTTTGGAGGTGGATGGCTGTTTGGAGGTGGATGGCTGTTTGGAGGTGGATGGCTGTTTGGAGGTGGATGGCTGTTTGGAGGTGGATGGCTGTTTGGAGGTGGATGGCTGTTTGGAGGTGGATGGCTGTTTGGAGGTGGATGGCTGTTTGGAGGTGGATGGCTGTTTGGAGGTGGATGGCTGTTTGGAGGTGGATGGCTGTTTGGAGGTGGATGGCTGTTTGGAGGTGGATGGCTGTTTGGAGGTGGATGGCTGTTTGGAGGTGGATGGCTGTTTGGAGGTGGATGGCTGTTTGGAGGTGGATGGCTGTTTGGAGGTGGATGGCTGTTTGGAGGTGGATGGCTGTTTGGAGGTGGATGGCTGTTTGGAGGTGGATGGCTGTTTGGAGGTGGATGGCTGTTTGGAGGTGGATGGCTGTTTGGAGGTGGATGGCTGTTTGGAGGTGGATGGCTGTTTGGAGGTGGATGGCTGTTTGGAGGTGGATGGCTGTTTGGAGGTGGATGGCTGTTTGGAGGTGGATGGCTGTTTGGAGGTGGATGGCTGTTTGGAGGTGGATGGCTGTTTGGAGGTGGATGGCTGTTTGGAGGTGGATGGCTGTTTGGAGGTGGATGGCTGTTTGGAGGTGGATGGCTGTTTGGAGGTGGATGGCTGTTTGGAGGTGGATGGCTGTTTGGAGGTGGATGGCTGTTTGGAGGTGGATGGCTGTTTGGAGGTGGATGGCTGTTTGGAGGTGGATGGCTGTTTGGAGGTGGATGGCTGTTTGGAGGTGGATGGCTGTTTGGAGGTGGATGGCTGTTTGGAGGTGGATGGCTGTTTGGAGGTGGATGGCTGTTTGGAGGTGGATGGCTGTTTGGAGGTGGATGGCTGTTTGGAGGTGGATGGCTGTTTGGAGGTGGATGGCTGTTTGGAGGTGGATGGCTGTTTGGAGGTGGATGGCTGTTTGGAGGTGGATGGCTGTTTGGAGGTGGATGGCTGTTTGGAGGTGGATGGCTGTTTGGAGGTGGATGGCTGTTTGGAGGTGGATGGCTGTTTGGAGGTGGATGGCTGTTTGGAGGTGGATGGCTGTTTGGAGGTGGATGGCTGTTTGGAGGTGGATGGCTGTTTGGAGGTGGATGGCTGTTTGGAGGTGGATGGCTGTTTGGAGGTGGATGGCTGTTTGGAGGTGGATGGCTGTTTGGAGGTGGATGGCTGTTTGGAGGTGGATGGCTGTTTGGAGGTGGATGGCTGTTTGGAGGTGGATGGCTGTTTGGAGGTGGATGGCTGTTTGGAGGTGGATGGCTGTTTGGAGGTGGATGGCTGTTTGGAGGTGGATGGCTGTTTGGAGGTGGATGGCTGTTTGGAGGTGGATGGCTGTTTGGAGGTGGATGGCTGTTTGGAGGTGGATGGCTGTTTGGAGGTGGATGGCTGTTTGGAGGTGGATGGCTGTTTGGAGGTGGATGGCTGTTTGGAGGTGGATGGCTGTTTGGAGGTGGATGGCTGTTTGGAGGTGGATGGCTGTTTGGAGGTGGATGGCTGTTTGGAGGTGGATGGCTGTTTGGAGGTGGATGGCTGTTTGGAGGTGGATGGCTGTTTGGAGGTGGATGGCTGTTTGGAGGTGGATGGCTGTTTGGAGGTGGATGGCTGTTTGGAGGTGGATGGCTGTTTGGAGGTGGATGGCTGTTTGGAGGTGGATGGCTGTTTGGAGGTGGATGGCTGTTTGGAGGTGGATGGCTGTTTGGAGGTGGATGGCTGTTTGGAGGTGGATGGCTGTTTGGAGGTGGATGGCTGTTTGGAGCTGAGTGATGATGGATGGCTGTTTGGAGCTGGGTGGCGGTGGATGGCTGTTTGGAGCTGGGTGGCGGTGGATGGCTGTTTGGAGGTGGATGGCTGTTTGGAGCTGGGTGGCGGTGGATGGCTGTTTGAAGCTGGGGGGCGGTGCGTGGCTGTTTGGAGGTGGATGGCTGTTTGGAGCTGGGTGGCGGTGGGTGGCGAGGATGGCTGTTTGGAGCTTCCTGGCAGGTGGCTGCATTTTGCTGCGGTGGCCACAACTCGCTTGGAACTGATTCATGGTTATCACCAGTGAATCTTTTGCACATGGCTTAGTCTAAATTCAGATTTTATAAACCTATGTGAGCGATCAATCAATAGTTGCTTCACATATAAATGCGTAATAACACCCCCCACATCCCTCTGTACATTACAAGGGACGCTTTCCTAATTAACATTATTATACAGATGCAAATATTTAGGTAGATATAGGCCTATGAATGTCTATGACATACAGCCAACAGCCATGCATATGAATCGGGGTTATGGGCCAGCAGTGGACAGAACTTGGTGTCAGTGACCCCCTGTATCCTAAATCTCTTCCCATATCATTCCCTGTCTGTAATCCCTGCAGAAAGCCCCATATTCCTTTCTCTCTCTCTCCCTACACTCTGTGTCTCTCCTCCATCACATTTAGGCTCCTTCCCCTGTCACCCCCACCCCCCTCCCACTCCCTGTCCAGTTATTCCATTCATTACATCAGCCAGAGAGGAGACCTGTTACCGTGTATTAATGGTGCATTTGCAGAAGCCTCAGCCTGACAGCTTGCTGCTAATAGCCGAGCTCTTTCTCAGGGTGAAACAGAGAGGTTCTAACACATCTACGGCCTGTGTGTGTGTAAAGTGCGTTGTCAGAGATTCCCGTCTCTCTAAGCTTGGAATCATTTCCTGTTCTTTAAAGGGCTGCTGTTTTCTATCATCTCATTAAGGATTGAGTGTCTGTTATCCAACAGCTCTCAGCAGCACTAAGGTCTAGTGATAACCCAATAACGATGGCATGGACCAAACACATGCTCCCGTATTTTACATAGTCAAGGGCCAGGTACTTAAATATATATTCTTCTACTTCAGTTTTAATATAATAGGGCAGCACAGTGGCTCAGTGAGTAGCACTTGTGCCTCACAGCGCTGTGGATAGGAGTTCAATTCCTGGAGTTTGCATGTTCTCCCCGTGTCTGCGTGGGTTTCCTCCTGGTGCTCCGGTTTCCTCCCACATGCCAAAAACATGCTGGTAAATTAATTGGCTGCTGAATAAATTAACCCTAATGTATGTATGCGTTGGGGACCTTAGTATGTAGCTGAAATAGGGACAGGCACTAATTGCTCCTCCAAATCATCGTCAGCCATTTCTTTTTGCCAATGAAAGAATTTGTAAAAAGCACATAACACACTGGAGAGCGTTCAGTTTGGCATTGTGCTGTGAGGGTAACCTCAATCTTAAGACACGGGACCTGATTCAGACTTAAGAAGGAGCTTGAAAATAAGAGAGGGAAATTACTCCTGGGCTAAACCATGTTGCTTTTAGGGGGGTGGGGGATTAATTGTATTCTTTGCATGCAGGGATATAGCTTTGAATTGGTTACTGCACACAGATACTGACCAGCTTTACTATCACACTGTTATTTAGACTTGTGCTGGGAAATGGCAACTCTCAACTCTAATACTGTTTGCAACAGATAAAATATGACTCCCCTGCAATCAACATGGTTTTGCCCAGGTGTAACTTTCCTCTCTTAATTTCAAGCTCTTTCTTAAGGCCCGTGTTAATTGCCCGCGGTGGCTACTGTAATTTCAAACTGATTTACGTCTATGTGGGAAATGTAATACCTTCGCATTATCTATCTCCAGGTAGAGTCTTAACATCTATCAGCAGGTCTTGTGACAGGGGAAAGCAAAGTAAAGAAAGAGTTCAGAGTGTCATTCCAAAGCCTCTCTGCAAACAACATCGGACCAAATCCAGGTCTATGCTGCCTCAGCAGCAGCAGAGGAGATCCGAAGCCAGATTGTCACTGGATCCTACCCTCTGTGCGGGTGATGGGAGAGGCCTCTCCCCTCGGGTGCACGGACTTATCATTGGGCCACCCTTCTGGCCCATCCAGTCTGACTATACTGACCCTAGATCCTATTTTACCATAAATTTAGTACAAGAATTAAGATATCCTTCTATTTATCCCAAGCATGTTTACTTTGTTCTACGTGTTACTTTCCACCACCATATTTTACTTAATATGTTTTTTCCCACACATTTCCTATAAACCTACCACCGTCCAGTTTATAAGCATGTTCTAATACACCATCCTATGAATAATGCCCCCTCCTGTACCTGGTTATACCCCATGATATATGCGGTAACTGATATCATACCCTCCCCCCCTTGCCCCGTCCCTTTTTCTGCTCCAATATATGTTGCTTCCTCTAGTCTCTCTTGGTATTTTATGTGACACAGGGCATGCACCATATTAGTTACTCTTCTGTGTACAGTCTTTAATATATCTGTCTATGTCCTTCTGGAGATATGGTCTCCAGAACTGAACACAGAATCCCAGGGGTCAGATTTACTAAGCTGTGGGAAAGGAAAAGTGGGGATGTTGCCCATAGCAACCAATCAGATTCTAGCTCTCACTTTCATATTACAAAGCAGCAACCAATCAGATGCTACCTGACATTTTCTATGAGCAACATCTCCGCTTTTCGCTTCCTGCAGATTAGTAAATCTGGCCCCAGATGAGGTCAAACCAATGACCTATAAAGTGACATTACTACTTCTGCTACATTAAACTTAGACATTGCTATGTTACATCTAAGTTTTACGCTATCTCAAGCTACACTGCTTTGCGAGTCAGTCTGAATATAGAATAGTCTTAATATAGCCTGCGACTTCAGGGATTTTTGTATTGACTTGGGATTTCCAATTTATCTATTTAGGTCTATTTTAGTGGAATCGTTGCTAACGTTTAATTTTTCCCTGAAAACACTGACTAATGCTTTGATCACCAACAACCAAGGAGGGTAGACCAAAGCTGCCATTTTGAAGTGTGACAGGAGAAATATCCGGTAGTGATGGGCAGCGTTAAACCAATCGGTTTGTTCATATTTTAACCACGCCTACTTGCACAGATGGGACGCCCAACAGCCAGGGCAACCTTAAGTTTCCTGTCTCAGGTGCCCGGTTATTTCTAGATGTACAAAAGTCTAAGAGCTAGATTTACTAAACTGCGGAAAAGAAAAAAATGGAGACATTGCCCATAACAACCAATCAGATTTCAAGATGCCGTTCTCTAGTATGTAATAGGAAAGTGAGAGCTAGAATCTGATTGGTTGCTATGGGTTACATCTCTTTTTTTTTTTTTTTTTTTTTTTTTT
>WWET01002201.1:197667-208079 GCA_011038615.1 Limnodynastes dumerilii
GACGGCAGAAAAGTCTCTTGGCCCAACCAAACAGCCCATTTTTTTTTTTTTTTTTGCCCCCCCCCCCCCCATAGGGCTACCTTAAGAAGGAAACTACGCACGGACAATGCCTCTCCCTGTCCCACACAGAGGCAATCTATGTACCGAATAGGTACGTAGGTTGCATAAACTGCGCATGCGTAGTAGTTACAATAGGCAACTTACACACCTAAGAAGCAAGAGCTTCTTAGGTATGAATACGGCCCTTGGTCTCTACCACCTCAGATGGGAGGTTATTCCACTTATCAACCACCCTTCCAGTGAAGTCCTTTTCCTGCACATGTTCTACATCTCTTTCTTTCCATAATGCTCCTCCCGGGTTTGCAGACTTCTCAGTTCTTCCCTCCGAGAGAGAACTAGATGTCGGTATGGGGGCGGGGTTTGATGATGTAATGTTTGTGAACTGTCATTGAGCCCCGCCCCCTGTCCATCACTGCTGCAATTCCCCTAGTATTCCAGGGGAGGGCGTGACTTGATGATGAAATTCACGTCATTAAATCCTGCCCATCCCTAGCAACACTAGCCATATCTATAAAGGCAGGTGGCAAGACTTGCAGGAGATTTGCTGGCTATCCCCGGGATACTGCGAGAACTGCCTGAATTCCGTGAATCTCTCGGCAGCCCTGCCTCTACCTGGTTACACCCTTTGATCTATTTGATGGCTGCAATTATATCCCCACTGGCTCTTCTCCGCACACATCCACAATCTGATGGTAGCCCATGGAAGTTGGGAGGGGGAGGGGGGGGTCTGATTCATATCAGGGACGCCTCCATGCAAAGCAAGGGTCACTCTGCAGATGCATACCCTCCATGACCCATTCCGTTAGGTACAAAATGCTCTGCTCCTTGTTTTCCAACTCTCAGTTACTATGGTAACCGCCTTGGTTGAAAAGGCAAATTCTTTTTTAAATCTCATTTAATTCATTTAAACCAGGTGAGTGACAGTTGGAAGCTCAGGAGCGGATTGAATTGTACCTAATGGAATGGGTCATGTTGGAGGGTCTGCTGCTGCCCAATCTTTCCGGACACTGGTCCTCCAGAGTCGCACCCTATACAGCGCTGCTGCTGTCCTTAGTATATGCCAATCACGTCTATGCAATTGTCATACCCCGCTAAAGGGGAATAGCCCATAATTTTATTTTAGGATTATTTAACAGCCATGTTTGCTGCAGTTGGATTTCGAAAGGACTACAGATCTCTCACCTCAAATGTCACTAAATAATCGTAATTGGTCATTTTGATCTGGATCGGGGGCCCTTGCTTGGGCCCTGCCCATTACTGTACATATTCTACGTCTCTTCACCCCTTCCCTTCATGGGCAGTGTTCAATTAGCGCTGCCGACTTTCTGTTTCTTTCCTCTGGGAAGAGATGGATGCTGTTATGGGGGCAGGACATAATGCAGGGTTCCCAACTCTACCGGAATATCCGGGAGACTCCCAAAATTTGGGCAGTTCTCCCGATATCCCGGAAGAGCCCGCAAATCTCCTGCATGTCCTGCCGCCTGCCTTTGATTATAGAAATCCCTAGTGTTACTAGGGATAGTCGGGACTTGATGACATCAAATCCCGCCCACCCACTTGAACACTATGGGGGTGATTCAGAGATGCGACTGCGAAAAGATCGCAAATATACGCAACTAAGTTCAGATCTTAGCAGGTTACAGCCCACTGTTTAAATAGTCACTCCCCTTGCAAACAGCGGTGGATCTTAAAGTTAGACCACCATTGAGCAACCCTAACTCTGCGCTGTCATTTGAGATCTTAAGGGAAGTAGTAGCAGTTATTTGAGATCCTAAGTGTCTGCCCGCGCCCACTTTCCCTCATCTCCCTGCCTCCCCCCGCCCATTTCCATGCAAATCCTTCAGATCTTAAACTTCCGCAGCACTTAAGATCTTAAGTGCTTGCGATCGATTCACAGGTCCGTGCTTAGCGAATTTAAGATCCTAACCTCTACGTAGACGGCGTTGCACTATTACTACGCATGCGCATTGATGCAAATTTTCTAAGATCCTAAATATACGCACCTAAGTAGCGATAAAATCGCATCTCTGAATCAGGCCGTATGGGAATTGCAGCAGTGATTGACAGGGGGCAGGGCTTAATAACACAATTTGCATAAATTGCATCTAGTTCTTCCCTCCGAGATCTCCCAGAGGGAAGAACTGAGAGGTTGGCAACCCTGGCTAAATGACACGGTGGACCAGATTTACTAAGCTGCAGGTTTGGAAAAGTGGAGATGTTGCCCATAGCAACCAATCTACCTGCAGTAAATCCCCATGTATGTAAATCGCGCCGTGAAACCTGCAAATGACATCATCCAGCCCCGCCCAGTTCCTAGTAACACTAGGATTCACCTATGGAGATAGGGGGCGGGGCTTGAGGCCGCGACTTGCATTAAATCCGTTGCAGGAGATTTGCCGGGTCTCCTGGAATACCGGGAGAAATGCCCGAATTACGGGAGCCTCGGACCCGAGACTAGAGAGTCGGGCCCCAGTGTTGGTAAACGTGCCCCTCGCTCGGAAGCTCCAGCTGTCGGCCAGAGTTGAGTCTGAATGGAATTCTGTGACATTTTCCCTGCACATGTCTAGGACAGAAAAGAAGCGGCAGGGTTGTACGCCCAGCGTGCAGTCAGGCGTATACGAGGGTATATGTATGAAATGTTATCTGTGAGGCTGCCAGAAATAGACAGGAGGGACAGCTGCAGGATGTGACCCTCTCTATTTATCACCCAAGCTGTAGCTGTCAGCAAAAAAAAATATCACAGGGGGGTAACCTGGGTCAGAGCTTGTCAGAGTGGCAGAGAGACTGCAGACTGTAAAATGGCCGCTATTTCCCATATGCTGGGGGCCAGAGGAAGGAATATATTACAGACAAAGCACGTTCACAATATACTCTCTAGTCATATCGGCTGCTAAGAACCTTGGGCCTGATCCAGACTTAATAACAGTGGACGGTATTCACCGTTAAGAATATGCTGCTATTTGCATGCGTGTTTCTAAGAATGGATAAACTGTGCATACGTAGTATCCTTATTTGCGCAATCTATGTAGGATTTAGGAACAGCGATCCATTAATAGGGATTCATAACAATCTCCTATTAATGAGGGAGCGGATTCACAGATACGATTTTGATTCCTTTTTCTGTGCGTATTTTTAGGATCTGAGTAACTGCGCACGCTTAGTAACTTTCTTTCTGCAAGTAACGTAGGATTTAGGCACGGAAGTCCATTAGGTACGGATTTATAAATCGTAATTAGTGACATACGTACGGAGGGGCGGGGTCTTCCGTACATGCAAAGTTACATAAAAGTGGGCGGAGGGAGGCATTTAAATGGGCTTGTGAGGGCGTGGTTAGTAATGTACGCACTTACCTAAGCAACATAGGCACGTACATACGCCCTGAAGAGTTTAAGGGTGCCCTATGGAGGCGTAAGTCACCAAAAATCCATCCGTGCGAGGGCAGTCTCACGGGTGTCGCCTTGCAACGTATGTGCGTATATTTGCGAACTTATTACGCACGTGTCTTTGAATCTGTTCCGAGATTAGTAAGAAGGGGAGTGGCCAGGCCAAGTTAAGAAGGAAGTTAAGAAAAGTGGGTGCAGGGAGGTATTTAACTGGAGCAGACAGGTCGCGGTTTGCTACGTACGTGCGTACTTCAGCAACTTAAGAACGAACATACGCTGGGAACGATAAGGCAGCCTATGGCCTTCTTGAGACGGTTAAGAACATGAAAAATTGAGGCCGTGAACCTTGCAACTTAGGTGCGTATAATCGTATAATTGCGAACTTATGTCCTTCTTACCTATCCAGAATTCTGTAAATCCGAGGTAGTGCACACCCCCACATAAACACACACGCTCGTACGGGTATTCCGTATGCAAAACCCTACCTTAAATATTCCATATGGGGAAAGGTACGTACGGAATGGTGGATTGTAGGTAAGGCTTTGGAGTGCCCTTGTATGATTACCCTTCCGGATCTCACCATCTCCACCTGCGCCATGCGTATCTCTTACCCCCCCCCCCCCCCCCCCCGAGAGCGTGATCGCTCTNCCCCCCATCCGCAAGGAATTCTGCATCAGACGAATGAGGTCCAGTGCAGAATTTTTTATGTATATACTGCGCCCGAAAATCACCAGTCTGGATGCCGCCCCATGCACCTCCGATTCCTACCCTGTGAATTGTAATACTAGTGTACTGTATACGATACATACTTCCGAACTGCCGCCATTTTACTCTTGCTAAAGTAAAAAAAAACTTAGAGGCCATAGCTGCACGGGGAGGGGCTAGCGATAATTGCAGGTTGGCGCGGATTCAACGCAGAAGCTTAGATCTGGTCTCCTTTCACTGTATATTTCACCAATAAATTGTTTGTTTAAAAAAAAAACCTATTATATCATCAGTGCAATGGACCGGATCCAGTGTTTTAAAAATAAGAGGAAATCAGGTGGAAAGTTACACCTGGGTAAAAGCGTTTGAATTGCAGGGGAGTCATATTTCAGTATCTGTGTGCAGTATCTGTGTGCAGTAATCAAAAGCAAAGTATTCTCCCCGCATGCAAAGAATCTAAATAGTTTGGCTCCCCCTTAAATGCGACAGTGTAAATTTCCACCTATTTTACTCTTATTTTGAGACACTGGACCCGCAGCAGTATTATTATAGTACATATGAGGTTACAGTCACATTTGGGATGCAGAGAGGTAGATACAGTAGGTATTAAATATATCATAAATCAATGTTTAGATTTGGTTTATGAGTTGGTTTATTTTATTCTTCTATATCTTTCCTCCTTTAGGGCCAGATCCTGACCCCCACACGCTTTACGTGCGCAGGGGTCCGTAGTTACGCAGCCGTAGCAGGGAGTGCACTCCACGCTGTCGGTAGTAAATATAGACTCTTACGTGTCCAGATAGCTACCCTAACCTTCGCGACAAGGTCTGCGCCTGTGCGGGGCTTTCCCGCCCCCTCGTTTAAATGGCTATCCCCGCCTATATGGCGGCTACGACCATCGTAAATGAAAGGTCCGCCCCTTCTGCGTACTTACTGTAGTACGTAACTTAGTTACATATGTCAGTAGGTACACGATCAGAACATCTGGCGCACGCATGTGCAGATATTCCGAGTCAGGTGACTTACGCGAATGACTTGCGAAGTCAGGATCTGGGCCCGTATTCAGGTCTTTAGCGATTTTTACTACTGCGCATGCGTAGTAATTTTTTTACGTAATTTACGTATATTTTTCTTGCGTAGACTGCGTAAATGCGATCTTTAAGAAAAAGATACGTTGATTACGTAAAAAAATGACTACGCATGCGCAGTAGTAAAAATTGCTAAAGACCGGACGTATATGTTATACGTCTGGTACTCTGCATATGGACCATAGGGCCTGATCCAGACCTACGCTCGGGTGCATTTTTATGATGGTCATAAGCATAAAAACGGACATTTGTACTTTCTGCGCATGCTCGGTGCAGATGTTACGCTACGAAAGTCTGAGCGTATGGGCCTTGAGCGTATCAGCCTCGTTACTACGCTCGAGGGGGCGTGCCTGCCATACGAAAGCCATAAATACGCATCGAGGGCGGGGTGAGCCATTTAAATTGTACAGTATGGGCGTTCTAAGCGCCGTCACTACGCAAGGAGCGTTACGATGGGCGCGGCTACGCTTTTGAAAAATTAGGGTAGGGTTTGCTCAGTGTAAGACGGCAAAATTAAGTATGAACAGGGGGAGTGCATTGGAGGTACGCTGGCGTAAAGACGCTACGCACACGAGTGTTTCATTCGTAGGCCCATAGTGGGTAAAGTCACAGCACCACAAAATGGTGGCCCCCTCTGTGCCGCAGATTATGACGTTGGTGTTTGGATATTTTATTCATAAAATGATTTTATTTATTTTCTTATCAATGGGCTGGATTCAGACTTAAGAAGGAGCTTGAAATAAAGGACCTGATTCACACTTAAGAATCTTCTTAAAATAAGAACTTAAAGTCGCAGCTGGGCTAAACCATGTTGATTTCAGGGGAGTCATATTTCATCTGTTGCAAACAGTATTAGAGTTGATGTTTCCTATCCCAAGTCTAAATTACAGTGTGATAGTAAAGCTGGTCAGTATCTGTGTGCAGTAAGCAATTCAAAGATATATTCCTGCATGCAAAGAATTCAATTAACATGACTCCCCCTGAAATCAACATGGTTTAGCCCAGGAGTAACTTTCCTCTCTTAGGTCTGTATTCAGAGATCCGTTGGGCGATCGGACCGCAATTATACGCACGGCCGGTGCAGGCCAAACCCCCTCACAAGCATGACACTCCCTTCTCTCGGCTGTGCTCTCGGAGTCTTCCGCCGCCATAGACCATTTGTAAGTTTCCTAGTGCAGTCCTGTGAGTCTGCTCTCTGTGCGTGTGATTCATGATAGTCACGCCCACTTTCCTTCGTTTAAATGCCCCCCCACTCATTTTTAACTAAATTCTCCCGTGGCAACACTGGTATTCCTAGTGTTACTAGGGAGCAGGGAGGGACTTGATGCCCCGCCCCCCACCCCTAGTTAACTTAAAAGGCATTGATAGGGGTGGGGCTTCAATTGTGATTTGCATAAATCATGTTGTTAAGCCCCGTCCCCTTGTAGGCATCTACGTCTTCCCTCTGGGATCTACGAATAGTCGACAACCCTGGAATAGATTACATAGACTGGATTATGATTTAGTCCGTGCACGCTATAGACTTCCAGCACGGATCTGGATCCAGATTTCCGCACTGAAAGTTGGTCTGGCGGGGCAGGTTGAGGGGACATGCTTAAAGTATGTCCGCATGGTGAGAGGGGGGAGATATATATAAGTCGCACAGTCATAGCTTGGCAAAGCCCTTGCATGCAATCCACATTTACGCACTGACCACATTACGCCAGTGCGTAAAAGTTGGTGCCACCCACCCCCCCTTCCCTCGGATGTAATCACACCTGATGTGATGACGTCACGTCCATCAGTTTATGTGAGGGAGGAGGGAGCGGACTCAGCGGAGAGTTTGTAGCTTAAGCCCAGCCCTCTGCGGAGGACACAGAGACTCGTACCCAGAGCTCAGCGCTCCCATTGTATCCGGTACTTCCGCCACTGGCGTTTATACTGCACAGCAGGAGGTCCGCTGACCTCATATTACTATTCTGGATCCGGCCTTCTTATCCTGTGTTCACACTGTTAATTGGAACCTGACCGTGGTGTCTGTTTATGCAGCTCTGTTAGGGAAATATAATTGCCAGCTCCACAGGACAGTGACCTATGAGGAACAAGGAAACCCCCTCATACTACGTTGCTCTGTGTTGATAGCGTTGTGCTTTATATAAATAAAGAGTAATTGTAATATAAACAGGAGATCTGTTTAGGCAAAATGACTGGTAACTGCAGAAAAGAGAGATTCCAATGTATTTGTCTTTAGGTACTCTTCCTGGGCATTGATAAGAGGGCCTCACCATACAGCTATGCAAGCTGTGATAAGACTTTACTCCCGTAATTCCACACTCCCCCCTCTCTCTCTCTATAAGCTCCTGTAGCTCCCTCTCACACAGCTTGTGAATGGTGAGGTCACAGCTGTTCTCTGGGTGGCTGGGGTTGAGGGAGAGACAGGGTAGAAGAGAGGAGAGGACAAAAGACATGGAAAGGAGGTGAGAGATACCACAGAAGTTCGGCAGGGTTACAGACTGCCTTCAGTTCCTCTTCTAGCAATTTCTCGGTCAGGATTTTAATTTTTTTTTTTTTTTCGTTTGTTGCCTGTTTGTTTTTTTGGGGTTTTTTTGTTTGTTTTTTTTGTTGTCTCATTAATGGTCTTTACTATGTTCTCTGATTGCATCTTCATCGTGATCTTGCAACTACTGCCCTACACACTCCTCTCTCCCTTATCTCATGTTCTTGCACCATCAGTTCCCCTCTTATCTCTTGGCCCCTCATTCCTTTCTTGGAAATATGTTTCTAGGTAATTGTCAGGCTCTGTTTTCAATCTGTTTGCAGCCTGTATTTTTTTTTTTTTTAACGTGGAATGTTTCTGTTTCTTCTTCTCCACAGGTAATTTCAGTGAGGACCAGTCATGCAGTTCTTGTCCCTTGTCCCGTTTTGTCTCTGCACCCTCTCCGTTCTCTTCTCTCGTGCGTTTGGTCAAAGTGACCCTGAGCTCCTTGTCACCACCCGCTCTGGTAGAGTCCGTGGCACCCGGCTGAGCGTCCTATCCAGCCATGTCAGCGCCTTTCTAGGAATTCCGTTTGCAGAGCCTCCTGTCGACAAATTGCGCTTTCGGCGAACGGAACCGAAGAAGCCGTGGAATGATGTGTGGGATGCAACAGCCTACCGCAATACTTGTTATCAGTATTTTGACACCTTGTACCCTGGCTTTTCTGGGATGGAAATGTGGAACCCTAACAGACCAATGAGTGAGGACTGCTTGTATCTTAACATCTGGGTCCCTAACCCACGTCCTACAAATGCCACAGTGATGGTCTGGATTTACGGCGGTGGCTTCTCCACCGGATCCTCTTCTCTGGATGTCTATGATGGACGCTATCTGTGCCACACAGAAAATGTGGTGGTGGTCTCCATGAACTATCGTCTCGGAACATTTGGCTTTTTGACATTAACACCTGGAAGTGCAGATGCTCCTGGAAATGTGGGCTTGTTTGACCAACGCTTGGCCCTTCAGTGGGTTCAAGATAACATAGTATTCTTCGGTGGAGATCCTAGGACAGTCACCATCTTTGGGGAGAGTGCCGGCGGTGCTTCGGTTGGCATGCATGTACTTTCTCCAGGTAGTCACCCTTTCTTCTCCAAAGCTATTCTTCAGAGCGGCTCTCCAAACACACCATGGGCGACCATTACACCCCAAGAAGGTAGACGGCGAGCAGAGCTGCTGGGGAAGCTCCTGGACTGTAGACTGGGGAATGATACAGAGTTACTAAATTGTCTACGCTCAAAGACACCACAGAACCTTGTCGACCATGAGTTTTCGGTCTTTCCCGCACCCAGTGTCTTCCGTTTTGCATTTGTGCCTGTACCTGATGGAGACTTCTTCCCAGAAGCCCCAGAGACTCTGATCAACATGGGCAGGTTTAAGCCATGTCCTTTGATTGTAGGTGTCAACCAGAATGAAGGTTCCTACTTCCTCCTCTATGGAGCGCCTGGCTTTAGTAAGAACAACGAGAGCCTGATCACTCGGGAAGAGTTCCTCGGTGGGGTAAGGATGAGCGTCCCACATGCCAATGATATTGCCCTTGAAGCGGTGGTGATGCAGTACACGGACTGGACAGATGAGCATGCACCAGAAAAAAATAGGGAGGCGATGGACCATTTGGTGGGAGACCACAACATCATTTGCCCAATGAGTCATTTTGCAGGAAAAGTTTCAGAGTTCGGGAACAGGCTTTATGCCTATTACTTTGATCACAGAGCCTCCAACTTGGCTTGGCCGCAATGGATGGGCGTTCCCCACGGTTATGAGATTGAGTTCGTCTTTGGTCTTCCCCTGGAGCCAAAGCTCAATTACACCAAACAGGAGGCCGAGTTAAGCCGTCGGATTATGAGATACTGGGCCAACTTTGCACGGACTGGGTGAGGGTGCGCACGTAGAAAAGTTAAATTGTAAATTTAATGTAGCAAAGAAAGTAGGGAATATGATGATAGAGATAAACCTCCTGGGCCGGATCCAGATTTAAGTGCTCAAATTTTGCCATTTAAAATTCTGCATGTAGGCCCCCTGTGCCCGTGCCTTGCGGTAGGAGACCCCACACTGATGGCTGTTAATGAGCAGTAGAGACAGCCGAAAGATTCTTTTCGATTAACGTAGAAAAATTGTAAATTTAATGTAGCAAAGAAAGTAGGGAATATGATGATAGAGATAAACCTCCTGGGCCGGATCCAGATTTAAGTGCTCAAATTTTGCCATTTAAAATTCTGCATGTAGGCCCCCTGTGCCCGTGCCGTGCCTTAGGAGACCCCACACTGATGGCTGTTAATGAGCAGTAGAGACAGCCGAAAGATTCTTTTCGATTGTCTCTATTTCAAATGGCAGCCATTTTAGATTATTTTTTTTTATGAATGGCTGAGTATATCTTCTAAAGTGGCTGTGGAATCTGTGAAATTTGGAATGTCTAGACATTGGCCGGAGGAGTCTTCAAAGTGCTTCTATGAATGGAGAATCCCTAGTTGCGTATGTAACGAGAGAGAATTAGGGGTAACTTAGAGGGACTTGTATGTAGAAGCCAGTTGAAATTGAAAGCCATAACTTTATGATGCTCAGCCTGCTGGAACTCCTCTTGTGGAACTATATACTGTATATGGAAAAGTCCTACTGATGGTGGAATATATATATATATATATATATATATATATATATAAAAAA
>WWET01002201.1:219522-235583 GCA_011038615.1 Limnodynastes dumerilii
GCTGACTGAAAGACTTCCATTGCGGAAGCCGAGATCCAGAGGTTCCTGATCCATCATGCAAGGTTCTTGTCCCTAGGCTCTGTCCCTTAGTTATAGTCAGCTAATGAGATTCTCTTGGAACCGATAAACTACTTTCTATAGGTGAATCTTTAGTTGACATATGATTCCCTGTTATTTCGTTATGAGGCCAAGTTATGGAAAAGAAGAGCTTTTATTTAGAAACCTCTTCTGCTTTATACAACACACCAAATACAGCACCTTGCTTGTATTTTTTATGTGCAAAAAAATTCATAACTGGTTATTATTAAATTATTCATGATTTGACTTTCCAAAAGTCATGTGCTGTACATTATTATATTTCTATTACAGAGTTTTTCAAATGTTGTAAGTATGATTGTTATCTTGGGTCCTAAGTCCTGCAATGTAACTGTAGACTGGGCTTAGTCTATGCAGGCTGTGCTGTGTCAATGATTTGGACCTGCTAGAGGAATGAGGAATAGAAAAGTCTGTACCGCTAACCCGCAAACCCACCGTGGACTTGTATTATGATGTCAGTTGTTTATTATTATTAATATTATTATTAAAACTTATTAATCTAGTGCCACAAATTGTCCTCGGCGCTTTACAGAGAACATGAGACATTCACATCAGTCCCTGCCCCTGTTGGAGCTACATACTAAGGTCCCTAACACATACATACATACATACACACACACACACATACACAGACTAGGGTTAATTTAGTCAGCAGTCAATTAACCTACCAGCATGCTTTTGGAGTGTGGGAGGAAACTGGAGCATTTGGAAAAGACCCACAAAGACACAGGGAGAACATAAAAACTCCACACAGTTAAGGAATTTAACTCATGACCTCAGCGTTGTGAGGCACAAGTTCTACTCACTAAGCCACCGTTCATCTGCATAACATGTAACTGTTTCCTAGATTATTTTAGATAAATCTTCAGGTTCCACTAACGGTCCATGTTTTTTTTCATCTCCTTGCTGGACGTGTGCTCATAACTGATAGTTATATTTCAAAAGCTCCATGGGTTGAGCAATCCTGATTTACTCTCAACAGAGCATCTGCTGCATTCTGAGTGACCATTCTGGGCCTAGTTGGCTTGACTGCTTGTTCATATTAACCAACATCCATTACGCAACATACAACATTCCCCACTGATGTCTTCCAAACTCATCCACACTGTTATTCGCTATATAAACATCTGTCCTTCTCTCCCCTGGAATTCTCATCTCAATGATCCCTACTTCTTTCTCCTCTTTTCATCCATCCAAAAAATCCATGATCTTCCAGTGTCGCCTTATGTGGAGAAGGTACTGATAGACATTGTTGTCACAATTTCCAGCCAGGACAGTTAAGACCGCATCTCCAAAACATCACCCAGTCGCTTAAAACCACCCACACCTGGACATAGCTAGGCTCCTGATTGCAAACTACATTTCTCTGTTTTCAGTCGAGAGTCTGATTTTTTACATAGAAACATAGAAAGTGACGGCAAATAAGAGCCACATGGCCCATCCAGTATGCCCAGTTGTTGTTTTTTTAAACTATACTGAACCTAGGTCATATTTGCACCACATTTTAGTTTGACATTTAGGATAGCCTTATATTTATCCCAAGCATGTTTACACTGTTCTACTGTGTCACCTCTACCACCTCAGATGGGAGGTTATTCCACTTATCAACTACCCATTCAGAGAAGGAACGTTTTAATCCATTTCCCCTAAACCTACCACCCACCAGTTTATACACATGCCCTCATGTTCTAATACACGTCTTCCTTTAAAAAATATTCCCCTCCTACCTGGTTATACCCCTTGACATATGAAAGCTGCTCTCATATCCCCCTGTTCCTTCTCTGCTCCAAGCTATACATGTTACTTCGTCTAGTCTTTCTTTGTGTGTTGTATGACACAGGCCATGCACCATTTTAGTTGCTCCTCTTAGACAGAGATAGAGAGACTTAAGCTTAATGATTCTCAGTGACTGGACCAACTTGACCTCCTGGGTTTTATATTTCACAGTTACTTTCTACTCCAATCAATGCACAGAAAAGCCTTTAAGCCTTTAAAATCCTTTATCCTCTATGGCAATATGTTTGCACACTAATGGACCAAAATAAGGACTATTGTTATTGTGTCATAAATAAAATGTTTAATCAAAATGTAAGCAGTGATTTTTTATTCTGTTTTCCTCCCCCTTCCCCACCTCACAGATAACGTCGATGAAGCCGAACGCCAATGGAAGGTGGAATTCCATCGCTGGAGTGCCTACATGATGCGATGGAAGAACCAGTTCGACCATTACAGCAAGCAGGATCGATGCAGCGAGCTGTGACATCACTGTGACATCATCCTGACATCACCAAGCAACTCCCCTGCTCTTCCAACAAAGGGAAGGGGTGGAGGATAAAAAAAAACAAACTGAAGCAAACTGTGACATCACCATGTTGTCATGACATCACCACTGTACAAATTTTTCATGCGGCAATGCAAATCAGGGGCGGCGCTATACATTGTGACATCACAAACCCTGCATATGTTGTCATAAATACGCAAGACACACGTAAGGAACATCAACATGGCTTCACACGCGCAATTCATGTGATTATTCTTGTACTTCGTATGTACTGTATGTCTCCCCCCAAAACCCAGCAACCCCTTCCTGCCCAGAGGGGTATTTCTTATCCCCGTACGATGCTGTGACCCCCCCCCCCCTCCCTTCGCATGTTCATCTGTATATAGTGACTAATGATATAAAGATATAAATAAATATATAAATAGATATATAATATATACATATTTCTAAATATATATATATATACACACACACACACATAAATATAAATATATATATATGGAGGGAGATTATAACGTATTCTATTTATTTGTGATGGTATGAACCAGATGCCAAAGCCGTGATACACATGAAATGTGGACCTTGTTGTGCATGCCCCACTCCATTAATAACATACTGTCTGCCACTATAAACCTGTACAATCACACACAAGGCATCCGGTTGTAAGGTTTTTCCGGATCACAGCACCTGCGGTTCCCGCTGAACTACAGGTGCCAGCACACGGGGAGCTTCCACGGCAAGCCCAAAGGTCCACGTGCCTGGTGTAAGCCATACTTGACTAGTCTTCTCTCCACTCGCAGTAACAGGGTCTATAATAGTCAGGATGGACAAAACATGATCCCATGCACAAAAATATATATTTATTTCCACAATTGTTTTGATTTTACGGCTGAGTCACCCATTAGGCAAAGCTCAAACTTTACCCGTTTACATGTAGGGTGAAGATATAACAAGAAACATAAACAATGTAGAATATTATCTAAATACCTCCCAATGTTGAGATTCCCAAAAACGCCACAATAAACTTGCCCCAATTCTGTCCAAACTCCACCCAGTTCTTCCCACAAACAACCATGTTTGGTCAAAATAGGGACAGTTGGAAGTTAGGCTATAAAAAGATTTGCCTGAATGATCTTGTGGTATTATATAAGCCTCCTTATTCACAGTTTCACATAGATTCACCATTCACTTTAAATTTACTAAAAAAAACAATTTACTAACAATTTTAAGGTCCGCCTCTTCACCCTATGTGAGCAGCCAATCAGCACCTAGCTTGTATTTTTTATGTGCAAAAAAATTCATAACTGGTTATTATTAAATGACATTCTACAAGACCATTCATGATTTGACCTTCCAATAGTCATGTGATGTACATTATTATATTTCTATTACAGAGTTTTTAAAAAAGTTCTAAGTATGATTGTTATCTTCAGTCCTAAGTCCTGCAATGTAACTGTAGACTGGGTTTAGTCTATGCAGGCTGGGACCACACAACATCATATTGTCCACCACAGAGTTGCTGTGTCAATGGATTGGACCTGCTAGAGGAATGAGGAATAGAAAAGTCTGTACCGCTAACCCACAAACCCACCATGGCCTTCCATTGAGTCTGTAGAATCCAATGTCCCAGGGACCCAGAAATATGTGATAATGAGGAACAAGGCTTGTATTTGCATTGATCAATAAACAAGATAAAACCTCAAGTCTAGTCTATGCATTCTCTTCTACAGCTTTTCATGTAGTTACATTGCCTAATACATGGTGCTAAGTGATGATAGCTAAGGGTAAGTTCTACTTGTCTACCTGTTGTAAAGAGTTATGGAATTTCATGTATAGTGTCACAGTCCTGACCATTGTTTGGATAACATTGCAGAAGCCTATTTCATTGTTCTTACTTTCTGTCTTATGTTGTTTCTTTTTCCCATATCTTGTTTTCAGTCTGTAAAGCTGGGTACCCACCTATGCAAACATACATTAGATGCCATGGGCCTGATCCAGACTTAAGATCGTTTTACGTACGCAACTGTACCTAAGTTACGCACTACTAAGTATAATGTGCTCCCCTCTGGCACTCCACTCGCACGTACATAACTTAGCTGATTTATGAGTTCAGAACCTGTCTAAACTTTTCTTTGCGTGTCTTTTTGCGGACGTAATGCCTTGCCATACAGAGGCAATAGCAAAGACAATAGTTACATATACAATTCAATGCAATAATTAACAGAGGGTATAAAAACATGAATAAGGATCACAATACATGTACAAAGCAAAATTAAAGAGAGACAGACCGTAGAGAGAAAAAGGTGGGAAGTGATGAGGACAAGGTAGAGGGGTGATGACAGGAGGGAGGAGGACCCTGCTCATAAGAGCTAACATGCTAAGTGAGAGAGGGCAAATAAACAGGAGACACAGGGATGAAGATGGGGAGGATAGGTAAGTTTAGGTGGGGGAAGGGTAGGTTAGCCTGAAGAAGTGGGTTTTGAGGGAGCGTTTGAAGGATTGGAGTGTGCTGGATTGCCTGATAGGATGTGGTAAATTGTTCCAATGGAGAGGGGCGGCCCGGGAGAAGTCTTGGATGCGGGAGTGAGAGGTAGTTATCAGGTTGGAGTTGAGGCGACGGTCACCTACAGAGTGGAGGGGACGGGAGGGAGGGAGTGTGGATGGAGGTAAGGGAGGAGAGATCGGGGGTGGTGGAGGAGGAGAGAGTCTTGTAAATGGTGGTGAGGAGCTTGAAGAGAATTCTGAAAGGGACAGGAAGCCAGTGTAGAGATAGACAAAGAGGGGAGGTGGAGGCAGTGCATTGGGAGAGGACGATGAGTCTGGCTGCAGCATTTAGTATAGATTGTAGGGGTGCAAGATGGACCAGGGGGAGGCCAGAGAGGAGAATGTTGCAGTAGTCCAGACGGGAGATAACAAGAGAGTGAATGAGCGTTTTAGTGGCATCTGCTTTTAAGAAGGGTCTGATGCGAGCATTCTGAGATCTTCATCTCTCCTAGCCATGGGCTGAAACAATTGTGTCTTCATACACACTATACAGATACCTGCCTATGCTGCCAGAGAGGTTGGACAGATAATAGTACCTGCATATGCACTACCCACATTTGTCCGTCATGGTATCATCGGTGATCAAGAGTTTTAGGATGTTCAAAAAACAAGATCGGCTGTGAGCTTTTATCACCAATAGTCAAAATCGTGGTAGTGACTCTTGTGATATTGGGCCTGATCCAGACCTACGCTCGGGTGCATTTTTTCGACGAGCGTAAGCGTAAAAATGGCTATTTGTACTCACTGCGCATGTGCGGGACAGATGTTACGATCAGAAATTCTGAACGTATGGGCCTGGAGCGTAACAGCTTCGTAACAACGCTCGATGTATCTTTCTCCTGTTCCCTGTATGTCTCCTGTCACCTGTATCTTTCTCCTGTTCCCTGTGTGTCTTCTGTCACCTGTATCTTTCTCCTGTTCCCTGTGTGTCTCCTGTCACCTGTATCTTTCTCCTGTTCCCTGTGTGTCTTCTGTCAGTCTCCTGTCACCTGTATCTTTCTCTTGTTCCCTGTGTGTTTTTGGTCAGTCACATGTCACCTGTATCTTTCTCCTGTTCCCTGGGTGTCTTCTTTCAGTCACCTGCCACCTGTATCTATCTCTTGTTCCCTGTGTGTCTTCTGTCAGTCTCCTATCACCTCTATCATTCTCCTGTTCCCTGTGTGTCTTCTGTCACCTGTATCTTTCTCCTGTTCCCTGTGTATCTTCTTTCAGTCACCTGTATCTTTCTCCTGTTCCCTGTGTATCTTCTTTCAGTCACCTGTCACCTGTATCTTTCTCTTGTTCCCTGTGTGTCTTCTTTCAGTCACCTGTCACCTGTATCTTTCTCCTGTTCCCTGTGTATCTTCTTTCAGTCACCTGTCACCTGTATCTTTCTCCTGTTCCCAGTGTGCAATTTGCATGAAATAGCACAATGCATTACTTTTGCATTTCCTTCTGGATCAGGTCCGTAGTATCAGTGCTACTGGTCCAATTAACTAGTCATTTGTTTTAGGTCTTGTAGTGTTCAGTGTAATGCCATAGATATATTATTTGGATATTTGGACTCAAAGGCTACAATCCAAAGGTATTTAGCACACAGACAGAAGAAGAGAAGATTTGTTTTTTGTTTTTTACAAAACATTTCTTAAGTTTATTATTTTTAGTTTATGTAAATGCTGTATAACTATATAGATTTAGAGGACCAGAGTCAAACTCAAAGGCTACAATCCAAAGGTATTTATAAAGGCAAAACTTATATGAGTTTGCAATATCTATTGTCCCAAGGACAACACACCCTGCAGCACCCCCACAGGATGCAAGAGACATTACACCTTATATTTGATGCTTTAAACTTGTCTTTTAAATAACATCATGCTCCATAGTTGTACATCATCTGAAACATTTGTCAGGGGAAATTCTACCAGCTGCATCAAAGCCGTCCCATTAATAGTTGTTTTCCTCTTCCCCTTCAACTCTATGTACAGAAGATCAAACGAAACAAGATAATATGTCTCATAAAATGTATTAGACAGCTGCATGTTAAATTGGGCCACAGATTGAGGAACGCGCCAGTATTGTAATTGTATACTAGCCTTGGTAACAAACTCAACACCACATCACACTCTTCCTTACATAGGTTGTAATATAATCCTAATACAAAAACACCCTTTGTTGATCCAGTAGCCAACCAAAGTCTACTCAGATTCCATTGGCTGTGTAGGCTTCATTAGTATTGTTATCATGTCTGACACCTTTGTAAGTACTGTTAGTACTGCCATTAAAAGGGCATTCATAAATCCACAATTTGGATGATACTTTAGTGAAGGTTGCCCAGTATCCATCATTTGTATGCTTTATGGTGAGTACTCTATAGGGTGGAAGAGGGTCCAATTACTTAACCTCAAATTACATCTTGGACTTGTTTTGCCTCTATGGGCAGTCCTGGACTGGTTATTTATGATTTGTGGATATTACTACTACCTGCCTGTAGGGGCTGCTGTTGGACTCATCTGGGACTAATTTCAACATCATGTGCCCTGATCTCCTACACCTGTACTCTAGCTTTATATACCTCCTCCTCGCAGAGCAAGGTGTGGGTAATTTCTTTTTTCTGTCTCCTTGTAACTGCATGGCTGTTTAGTGGTCTCTGCCATGTTTCATGTTATCCCTTATCTCCACTTGTCTGTTCTCCTGTTTGTTCTCTCAGGTTCCCTGTCTGTTTAGATGTTATTGCTCTTGTCCTTTTAACAGTGTCTGTATTCTTATACCAATATAACTTGCCAGGTTTCTGTTCTCTCATACCTTTGTACTCAGTCTGGAGTCTGTTATCTCATACCTGTGTACTCAGTCTGGAATCCGTATATTGGGGTAGATCCAGAACTACGTTTGCCGTACGTTTATTCGCGTAGCGTATTTTCGTGTGTGTAAATTCGTTACACTCCCCTCGGCACACCCCTTGAACGTACGTAACTTTTGCCAACGTAACCGCAGTCATACGCACACGTACGTATGGGCAAGACGAATTTACGCAGCTCAGCACGCCTATACTGTACACTTTAAATACAAACCCCCGCCTACTTAACGTGTTTCAGACGTGTTTTAGAGTAACGTAAAATTGGCACGCCCACACCTAAGTATTTACGTGACACATACATGATTGGCCCATACGTTAACAATTACGCTACGCTAATGAGCGTATTTTCTATGGTGCGCATGCGCAGTACTTACAAATAGGCGATTTTACGTCTCCGCCATTGTTCTGGATCAGGCCTATTGTACTTCTGTATTGTCACCTTCTTTTGTTTATATACAGCGGATCTGTTCTGGTACTCTGCTTTTCAGCAATAAATACTCTACATCTTATATATCGGTTTCCTCTGATTCTTGCATCAACCCCAGGTATTCCCCAGGTATTCATAACAGCATAAACACATAATGAACCAACATTAGCTCTCCCTGAAACGTCCCTAAAAATATGAGAGGTGTCGCCAGGCTCCTTAGTTGATCCATGTGCTCTGAAGCACTAAATGGCTCTTAGCTGCCTCCCCTGCATATCTTTTTGATGCATAAATAGGCCAATAAAAATAGACTTCTTACTTCTCCCTTGTGCACTGTTTGATCATGGAGGCAGGGCCGGCACTACCATTAGGCGATCGCCTAGGGCGCCGGGCCATTTACATAGCGGGTTTTATCATAACCCGGCATGTAAATAATTAGTAAGCCTGGGAGTTTGCCTGCCCCCCTCTCCTATGTGAACCAGACCGCCCCCGTCCCCTTTCCCCTTCTCCTATGTGAACCGGACCCCCCCCCCTCTCCTCTCAGAGGCGGTGAGGGAGGGGCCAGGCCAAATTTTGCCTAGGGTACCCAGAGACCTAGCACCGACCCTGGTTACAAGATTGTGTTTTATAACACTTACATGGATACTATGCTCTATTAACTATAATGTTAAATTGTTAAACAGGTAGGTGCAAACTTAAAGTTTGCAGGGGGGAGCCGAACATCCTAGCACCAGCTCTGTGGATAGGTGTAAGCTAGGAGCGAGCAGCAAGGAGCAGAAGACTGAAGAGGAGACTGAAGAGAAGACTGTCAGATGGGAGAAGATTTAGTCAGGTAAGGAAACTGAGGTTTCGGAAGGGGGCATGGAGGTTTCAGAAGGGTGTTTCATTGGTAAAGATGGGATGGTGCGGTGCGTGTGGGTGGAGTGGTTCGGGGGGAGGGATAGTCCAAACTTCGCCTAGGGTGCCCAGAGACCTAGCACCGGCCCTGCATGGAGGTATTCTGATTATCCTACTGCCTTCAAATAATTTGGGAAGGATCATTTTGGATTTTGGAATAATGATAAAGTGAATCAAGCCTAGAACACAAGGCAAAATGCGAGTTGTCGAGCTTGGCAGATCAGGGAGGAGGGAATAGAGTGCAGTGAGAGGTTGAAAGGGAGCCACCAGGTGGGGATGGGGTAAAAGGATAGCAGAGGGGGATAAGAGGGTACAAAGTGAGGGGGGAGTGATGGAGGAGGGAACAACACAAGGATGGAGGGCCCTGCTCATGTGATCTAACACACTAAGTGGGAGGGATGAACTTACAGAGGGGGAAGGAAGTGGACTGCTGGTGTGAACGGAGGAGAGAGAGAAGGAAGGAAGGAAAAGAAGGGATAGATGTAGGATGCAGTAAGGATGTTAAGTGGAGAAGGGGTAGGCTGGCCTGAACAGGTGCGTTCTGCTCTCACTGGTGTGTGCCTTGTACAATTGGATCCCTGTTTTATGGCTACCTCCAGAGTCTGTTTTATGGTTACCTCCTCAACACTCCTCTTGTTCTTCATCCAGCTTCCTTTCTAACTGCTTTCCTTACTTCCTGGACCTCTGTTTTTTTGCCCTTGTCTGTCTGTTGCCTGGCGTGTGCGGCACGGGCAGCGTGGCTGCATCCGCTCACAGCTCCGATCCTTGATGCCTCAGTGTCACTCCCTTTCCTAGGTAGAACTGGGTGTCTTCCATCTCACACTTTCATTGAGTTCGTTATTGCATCCCTGGGTGAGTGTTCCATCTCGCTCCTTGTGGGTTATATTCCAGAGTCTCACCATTTGACTCTACCTGTCTATATTGCTACACTCTGTGTTTGTCATCTGCCAGTGTGTTCCAGAGTCTTACTATCTGACTCTCTCATTTGGTATTGCTACCTTCTGTGTTTAGAGTTCTGTCGTTAGTCTCTAGACAGCTTCTCTATCTGTGTGTGGTGAATGTGGGTTCCAGTACCTGAAAGGCTGTATGATAGGCTACCTCCAGAGTCTGTTACTGGGGGCCGCGACCTGCTGGGACTAGCATCACAAGCCTGTCCCCATCATCAGGGACTCTAGAGAATACCTGGCCCTAGTTTAGTCTCTGCGTCTTGCTTTACAGTAACCCGTGTATCCATAACAGGCCCTGGGAGATATGCATGTGACTTTTCTGGATGTGTATGTTTATCATCAACAAGTCGGACAGGGTTACTTCCTGGAAGTCTAAAATGACAAGAATGCCCAACTAAAAGGATGCTCAAAGTTCATTGATACATGATAATGATTAATCCAAGCACCTGAGGATACAACTTATTGACGTTATAGTCATTAATGATAAAATGTCTCTTTTTGTCCTGTCTAGACCAGCAGATCACCATTATTTTAAGTACGTATTAGAGATAATTGATTCAGATTGTATTAAATTCGGCAGATCTGAATTTTAGGATTTTGAGACTATACAAGGTAAGACTCAGATCCTCCTAAAAGTTTGGATCTCAAGTCAAGGCAATAAGCCATCTTCCCAAGATTGTCGGCTCTAATTTTTTTGGCTTCTATACTATGATGTATTGAACTGGTCCTTCTCCATATTGGCCATTTTTTATATCAATCATCTCTGAGCCCAATCATAACACACCTACGATTCTGATTGGCTGTAGGAGAGTGTATAGAGTCTGTACCCATTTGAGTTTCTCTATCCCTCTGTGTAACGGTCCATGAATTTATTTGCACCTCTATAGTTGAATAAACTGCCACCCTACCTAATACTACTGTGCCACACTATGTTTCATAGGAGTGAGGGTCCCTGTTGCAAATGGCCCTAGTTCAAAGAGGCATAGCAATCGATCCCTGGAGCACTGAACATTGTGCTTTGAAGGGTAAGTAACTATAACCCTACTCCCTAACTTCCTAACCCTAAGTCCCCCCCCCCTGCAGCCTAACAACCCTAAGTATTCCCCCGGCCGCAGCATAACCCTAAGTCTCCCCACCCCCACAGCCTATCCCTAAGTCCCTGGAGAGGGACTCACCTGTCGGGTGGTCCGACGGCAGCAATCCGAAAATGAATGGGTGAGTATGCCGATCACATACTCACCCATTCATAAAAAAAAAAATCTATAACAGCTGTCATTCATAATGGCAGGAATCGGTGCGGTTTCATAGATGTACTATATTCCTTTACACTGCCCAGTGTTTGTGCTGCCACTAGCTGATACTGGTGAAAACAGTACTGTGAGCTGTGATGCAGTCTAATTTTGCTGGAAATGAATGTTATTGATGTTGATAATACTGTAGCAGCAAAAACACAAACAAATTACATGATTTTTACTATTTTTAGAATTTAAAAAAGAAAATATTTGAGAGTGCTAAAACATGGTGAAGATTTAGAACCAGAACCAAAACCAAAACACGGGGGTCACCAGTCTTCTCTAGTACCTTTTCGCCAATATAATATCAGTTTGGGTGGTTGTACATCATGGTGGTAGTTACTTTTTTATATCTTCTGGAGTACCACAATGTCAGGTCATCCTGTACCAGAGTCGGGAAACCTGTAACTACAAGTGTTTTGGAACTGCAAATACCAGTATGCATTTTGCTGTGTGCAAGGTTTAAGGAAACAAAAATAATTGTCAGATGTAATAAACTGTGATTTGGTCCCTGGATGATTTTTTCCTTCATCTTAGCCCTGACCCCTGATCTGTGTACTGCAGGGGTGGGGTTACGTAATTAACTGAAACACGCCCCCTCAGAGTTTCAAGCAGGGAGCAGCAGAATATTATTATGGATGACGTACACCAATTTATGTCAGGGGACTTTTTTCTTTTTTCTTGTATTTAGAGGGACTAAATCATTTTTGTCCTTTGTAACCTGGGGCTAGATTTTATTTCTCAGTATAAAATCTCACATATTAAACTCAGGACACATCAGGAAATAGGAAGATTAGTCTCTTTAGGGAATAAGAAAAGTGCTTCGTTTACAACTGAATGGACGCTTCCTGGTTAGTTACATTGTCTTATTACAGGTGTTAGGGACTGAATTAAGGGTCAGGCTTATCAGTGACTGAGTACAGTTGTTAATTTGCTCCTAATCCACAGATGGACTGTTATCACTCTGTATATTTACCTTACAAGCTGATAAGCACCTGTTCTATCTGAATGCTCATTCTGTCCTCAGTCTGTCTTCCCATGTGCTTGTATTATAAACTGTTGATTTGATTCTCAATGCAATTTTTTGCAGTGCACAAGATACTTAAGCCAGGTACACACTATACAATTATTGGATTGAAAATTGAGTAAAGTTACTGATTTTGATAGTACTAATAAGGTCCAGAAATGCCAGCCATTGATAATAGCACTGTGTACACAATTTACCAGAGATCATCATCTCCCCTAACTATCTGCTGAAACAATTGTCACTCCATACACACTGAACAGATATCTGCTGCACAGAAGATTGCCAGACAGTCATACCTGCGTACACAATACCCACATTTCTTCAACATGTCATCCGTGATCGTGATTTTTAGGAAGTTCATACAACCAAATCATCCAATGCAACCAGTTTTATCACAACAAATCACGATGCTGGGCTCATCAACACTCATGCGATATAGGCCCAAGCCATTGTAAATTATATGATTGGCCCAATAATGGGATAGGTGTGTACTCAACTTTAGATGTTTGACCAAAGGGGTGATGTGGGGTGATCTGTCAGTACAGTTACAATTAATTGTCAAGTGACCTAAATTAACCTTAGTCTGTGTCTGTCTGTCTGTATGTTAAGGGATTTTGGGGTAGATCCAGACCCTTGTACACATTACGCGCATGCGAGGGTCTGTCCGTACGATCGTGTAGCAGGGAGTGTCCTCCCCTCCCCGCAGCCTAACCCTAAGACTCTCCTCCCCGCAGCCTAACCCTAAGACTC
The DNA here is from genome assembly GCA_011038615.1 of Limnodynastes dumerilii. Lineage (NCBI taxonomy): Eukaryota > Metazoa > Chordata > Amphibia > Anura > Limnodynastidae > Limnodynastes > Limnodynastes dumerilii. Next base: position 232,614 of record WWET01002201.1, read on the forward strand.
CCCTACCCGCAGCATAACCCTAAAACTTCCCATATACTCACCTCCGGTCTGGTGTGGCAGTGCGATGGGTCTGCGGCGTTGATTTTGAAATGAATGAATAGGTAAGTAAACCGATCGGCACGCTTACCTCTCTATTAATAAAACTTTCAAAATAGTAATATTTTCTAAATACAGGCAGCTGAAAATGAACTCTTGGCTGCTTGTATTTCGAGAATACAATTTTCTTACTGGAGACTGCATCCCCTGAATCTGGAACCTGATCCAGATTTAACTGCTTGATCTGCAAGCTAACCTCCATTGCGAAAACTAACGTCCAAATTTTAGCATCCAAAGTTCCGTAAGCAGAAATATGGGCATTCCCGATGAACTCCCTCTGATGTGTGGAATGCATTACCTGCGCCCACCCATCGGGCCTGATCCAGACCTACGCCCACGAGCATAGCGTATGATCGCCGGGCGTATAAACTTTCACGCCCCATGACACTCCCATTGATTGTACCGACTTACGGCGGCTGAACCCTACCCTAACTTTTTCAAGCGTCCGTGCGAATTTTCGTACCGATAAGCTGGTCGTACAGGGCTTAGCACGCCCATACTGTACAATTTAAATGACTATCCCCGCCTCTGTGTAGTAACTCGAGCGTCCAGACTATCGTCGTACAAAACGCACGCCCCTTGGGCGAAAAAAACGCTCAAAATACGCTCGCTGTACGCTCATGTCCTTCGGCCGACCGGAAGTTGTCATACTGCACATGTGCAGTGCGTTTTTTCTCCCGGTTCTACGCTCCCGACCGGCGTACGATCACTTGCGGTCGTAGGTCTGGATCAGACCCATCATGTGTATCTCACACGTATGGTGAATGCGCCAGCACCTCGCACGGAGACTGAATTCCACACAGAATGCAGCTATAAGGATATTGGGCCGGATTCACACCTAAAAAGCAATAACTTCTTAGATGCGTGCATAGTAGGTCCTTTACGCAATCTATGTACCAGTTTGGTACGTAGACTGCCTCCGGGTGGTCTTTAAAGACCGGGCGCAGTATTTTAGGTATAAAGAGGCGGCATAATGCCACCTCGGGGAGGGTTTTGGTAAAAGTGGGAGGTGGTGGAAGGAGTGCGGACATTACACAGATAATTAAGTAAGTAAGTGCCATAAGGTACCTAAAAAGGGGGGCGGGGTGGGGGCAGGACGGGTGAGTTAGGTTTGGGTCTGTCCACACCTAACTCACACCAGATCTGAGAATTCGGTCCCTTGATCCAGCATTACGATTTTTTTGGACATCCAAAGGGTGATGGCGACGCAGGTGGCTATCCAAAGGGGAGGGGTTTACTATTTTAATAGTTGTGCACAAGTGTGCTGACCGCTATCCAGACTTCCAATTGGAAGTTTTACAGCAAGTGCGCACCCACCAGAAGTGCGTGCGAACATTCCTTCATAAGCAGTCGTAAGCCTGGATCTGACCTGTTCTGCATTCCAGTTGGATAACACAGATGTCGATGTGTGAGCCAGGGCCGCCGCGACCCGCTCCGCGGGTGCAGTGCATCCCCGCTCCCCGCTATGGACGCTATAGCGCTCGTACAGGACGTTCCTGTATGAGCTGCCGCAGTAGTTACATAGAGCATAGAGCACTGCAGTGTGCTGCCTGTAAGCACTGCCTGTAAACAGCACGTGTCACACCGGCCGGCCAGCACATCCCACCCACCCCATCTCAGACGTATGTCCCTGCCTTCGGGAGAAGGAAGCAGCGCCGCGGAGGAGAAAGACAATGTAAATAAAAAGGGAGAGTCTGAAGAAACTTGTGGGGAATACTTAGAGGGCTGGAGGAACATAAGGGGGAATATTGAGAGGCTGGAGGAACATAATGAGGAATACTGAGGGGCTGAAGGAACATAAGGGGGAATATTGAGGGGCTGGAGGAACATAAGGGGGAATACTGAGGGGCTGGAGGAACATAAGGGGAAATACTGAGGGGCTGGAGGAACATAAGGGTGGATACTGAGGGGCTGGAGGAACATAAGGGGGGATACTGAGGTGGCTGGAGGAACATAAGGGGGAATACTGAGGTGGCTGGAGGAACATAAGGGGGAATACTGAGAGGCTGGAGGAACATAATGGGGAATACTTAGGGGCTGGAGGAACATAAAAGGGGATACTGAGGGGCTGGAGGAACATAAAGGGGGATACTAAGGGGCTGGAGGAACATAAGGGGGAATACTGAGGGGCTGGAGGAACATAAGGAAAAATACTGAGGGGACTAGAGGAACATAAGGGGAAATACTGAGGGGCTGGAGGAACTTAAGGGGGAATACTGAGAGAGCTGGAGAAACATAAGGGGGAATACTAAGAGGGCTGGAGGAACATAAGGGGGAATACTGAGGGAGCTGGACGAATATAAGGGGAAATACTGAGGGTGGCTGGAGGAACATAAGGGGGGATACCAAGGGTGGCTGGAGGAACATAAGGGGGAATACTGAGAGGCTGGAAGGAATTAAGAGGGAATACTGAGAGAGCTGGAGAAACATAAGGGGGAATACTAAGAGGGCTAGAGGAACATAAGGGGGAATACTGAGAGGCTGGAACATAAGGGGGTAAGAGGGCTAGAGGAACATAAGGGGGAATACTGAGGGGGCTGGACGAATATAAGGGGAAATACTGAGGGTGGCTGGAGGGGAGGAAGGGGGGATACCAAGGGTGGCTGGAGGAACATAAGGGGCAATACTGAGGGGCTGCAGGAAATTAAGAGGGAATACTGAGGGGCTGGAGGAACATAAGGGGGAAAACTAAGAGGGCTGGAGGAACATAAGTGGGAATACTGAGGTGGATGGAGGAACATATAGGGGAATACTGAGAGGGCTGGAGGATTATAAGGAGGAATACTGAGAAAGCTGGAGGAACATAAGGAAGGGATACTGAGAGGACTGGAGGAACGTAAGGGGGAATACTGAGAGGGCTGGAGGATTATAAGG
>WWET01002201.1:241991-261662 GCA_011038615.1 Limnodynastes dumerilii
TGTACTGGTACCCCGGGTTTACCTGGTAACATGTCTTTATCTTTATTGATAGCTTATAATCTTAATTAAGGGCTGGTGAGTTTCGCTTAGTTACATATTTGTAAATTGGTATGTTTTATTGAATATATTTATGAATATATGTTTTAGAGTAAAATTATTGTATAAATCTAGTTTTAAGTATTATGGATATAAAAATACATTGATTATATGAATATAACTTTGACAGGACGCTTGTCCCCCCCTAGTTTTTGAATATGCACATACAGCATTGATATTACTAAACCTCCTTTTTATTTATGTGCTGACACATAGTGTTATTTAATGTATGTTTGGTGCGCAATTTCTGTATAATCTCAGGAGACAAATGGCTTAGGAGCTGGTCCAGGCCTCCTTTTGTATTAAAGGGCAGTTCCTGTGTATAGACTGCAGTGGTGGGTGACAGGGACTGAGTGAGTGATGACACTGGGGGTAATTTGACCTCGCACTCAGAATGATTCTACTGAGTCTTCATACCCCTCCCCCTTTCTCAAGAACATGAACATGAATATTAATTTATTGCATTTATGTAATGGGGTAGTCATTCTTTTACCTGCACTGAACTGTTTATTTCTGGTTTAAAATAAAAACAATATTAGATTTAGTTACTTGTTTATTATAAGCATATTTTTGATTGATTTTCTTTATTGATCATATTGATGAATAATGACTTTTTTGGAGGTGGGCATTTGCTCCATTTAATACACCAGTGATTACTTATGTCTCCATTACTGCCATACCCATCAATGCACACACAGCGTGGTTTGCAGGGGAACTCGGCTGTCCCTGCATTATCATCACAGGTGGGTTCAGGCTTTGTGAGGCAGTGATTGAAGTGCATGTTCTCAGGACAGGTAAGATTGCAGGTCGCAGACATTGGAGTTCTCTGAATAACAGACATAACTGGAATCTTTGCACTCGCATCCTTGTATGCACTGCTTAGAGCAGATTATAGAGATGTTTAATTCATTGCAATGTCCAAAGCATGTGCGCCTACAGGTGAAGATCATGTTAGACGGACAGTCGTTTTCTGTAAAGTTCACAATTTTGACAATTTATTTCAATTCAAATCTGCAAAATAAGAGTATAGGGTCAGATTTAAGGTTTTAAGGGTCAAACCATAAAAGTTCCATGAACACATTAACTATAGGATCATATGCACATGCATTCCATATGCATAGACTTAGGTGCATGCAATTGTTATTAAAGGATCTGGTCCATTATCTTCATATAACTGATCACTGAAGAAATCGGAAGGAACCACAGGGGATGGTCATGGTATTTGTGGAGAGGGTAAATATTGACCAATCTAGCTTAAAGTAGCAGCACAGTATTCTCAATGACCTATCAGTGGGAAGCAAGCAAGAACAGCCAATCAAAGTAAGGCAGCAGACAGAAAGAGATAGTCACACATACCGTGTATTATATATAAAAGTCTATTGATTTGTATGCATTTACAGACCAATTTTAGCACCATGATATTGGTATATTTGGTTATACGTTAAATACTTTGACTGCCTCTATCGTAACAGACCTTGTAGGAATTGCATTGTTTTGACCACAGTTTTTCCAGAAAATGGTGGCTGTTTTAGTGGTGGCTGGCAGTGAGTGAGTGGGGGACACTGGGGGTAATCAGTTACTCTGGTAAATGTGTTAGGTTTAGCTAATATCCAGTCCTGTGAAAATTAATCACATTGCTTACAAAATCTACACAACTCACCTGAAGAAAAGTTATCAATCTTCCTACCTAAAATAGCTGACATTCATCAATTTTAATCCACATCTGAATAGGGGTATGTATCCCAAAAAATCATACAGACTGTTGTACAAGTGGTCCACTGAACTCAGACTGTTTTCATTGGCTGATCAGTGTGAAGGGGTAAAATACTATCAAATCAACCAATCAGAGTGAAAGCAGAAGAAAATCTGAAGGCCTTATATGCCCGAGGGGGTCACATAGCAACAGAAAAGGGGTGGGGACTTTTATACATTGTATATTATTTTGATGGTGTGAGGGGGCTGTATAGGGGTGTTGCAGGGTTAGGATAGGTTGGTATTATTAAGGGGAGGTTTAATGGGGTGATGTTTTATAAGGAGTTATGGTTTAGGGGCTTGTCATTCTGCTTAGAAATTTTCGGCAGGAGCGTTGCAGAGGCGTTGGCTGAGTATCAATTACTCTGTTGCTGTCTCTGGATTATTTCTGCTGTTTCTAATTTCCTCTAATCTCTTATTCCTTTGTTCTACTCTTTTACTCCTCTATTTTCTCACTTTTTTTCTCTTTCTTATCTGTCCTGTTCTTTGCTTTCATTCTGAGTGGCGACTGGGTGTAGAGTTGTGTATTGCTTTTGTTACTTACCGGGTGTATAGCGATCGTTTCAGCAAGGAGCTCCAGTGCAGGGGGTGGGTCCATGTCGCGGCCGCAGTGCAGCAGATCTCTCCCTCTCTGCTTCCGGCTGGGAGAGGAGTCTCTTATGACGACTTCTGGTGCGCACAGGAAGTCGTCATCGCGTCAGCACTGTGGGAGTCCAAAGATAACCGCCGCCATCGGTGAAATGCAGCGGAAGGAAGGAGAGGGAGGTGAGCAGGCTGCTGGGGGCGCAGAGTAAAGCCAGGAGGGGGTAAGTGTGCAGGAAAGAGGCGCCACATGCAGGGGAAGAACCAAAAGGAGAAGTCAGATAGTATTGGGCATGATGTCGCAGAGGTGGGGAGGGGAGAGGGGACCGGGGGCCTGGTGGAAATGGCCTGTGGTAATGATGGGGAGAGTAGGTTACAGGTGTCTCATATTTCAGATACACCTTTAGGGGCATCCCAGGAATCAGGAGTGATTGCGGGGTCCCCGGTCTCCTGTGCCCCTTCTTCAGCTTTGAGAGTCAGGTCCAAGTCATTGTCAGTGGCATCAGGTAGGAGCTCTGGGAGGCAATCTGAGAGCAGGAGTAGCAGAAGTAGCAGGAGAGTGCGTAGCGGGCATAGAGAGCAGGGGTGGTCTTGTCCGCCTGGGTTTATGCCGTATCCAATTTGGCCAGTACCACCGGCTATGTTCCCTCCCGGCGGGGCTCAGGGTATTCCCTTTCAGATGCCTTTTTTCCAAAGGGAGTCTCGCAACAGCAAGAGGTGGTAGTCCCAGGTCCGTCTACGTCAGCTGAAGGTACACAACTGGTCATCGGGGACGGTGAGTTAGTATCAGTGGGTGCAAACGTTGTATCTTTTTTTGTGTCGGGGTCTTCTGAGGATGGGTCGACTGATTCCAAAATTAGGCCAACTAAGGTAATGTGCTTACTTAAAAAGACACTGGAGGCAGTGAATGGTGGGGGTAGTAAAGGTAAGTGTAAGAGTAGGGCCCCCCCGCCAAAAGCTCCGGTCTACCCATGTGATAATACTGTTGTCACTTGGGATATCCGGTCGTCGGCCAAAGATAGAATTAAAAAAGGCAAGTACGTTGATGTGTTGGAATTAATACATAATGGTCAAAAAGAGCTGGCGGCAGCGCATGCGAAGGGAGGAATGGGAGAGGAAACATATAAGACTTTTGTTAGATGGATAAAGGGGTTTTAAACTTTTTCAGTGTGTTATTTGGAAAATAGACCTTCTGAGCATATGCTCTTATGTGCATTTGATAGCGGATATGTATGCCAACAGTCATCACGGCCTTTGGCGTACATATGACGAGGATTTTAGGAAGCAGCAAGAGGGTTCATCGTCTATAAATTTCGTGATACAGGACACAGAGGTGTCTAATAGGCTAAATCAAACCTGGATAAAAAGTGCGGCGCTTCAGTCCTTTCATAGGGGTCAGGGAGGAGCTAGAGGTTTTACACCCAATAAAGGGAAATGCTATGCCTACAATAGCGGGAGATGCACTAAAGGTGATGGGAGCAGATTTAGGCACGCGTGCATTCGTTGCGGGGGCACCCACCCTGCAAAGGACTGCCGTGCAATCACAGCCAGCGCAGGTAGGGGTTCGCGGCCAAGTTAACCGGCTACCCAAGGCCCAATCACCAGTTAGGTTAGGGGCTATGGAGTCATGGTTGAGTAGTTACCCAGATAAGAATGCGGCACAGTTTTTAAGGCAAGGTTTCCAGTGGGGTTTTCCATTGCCAATTTCTGGTTCAGTTCAGGTTTGGTATTGAATTTAAGATCGGTACACCAGTTTCAGCAAATTTTGTTGGAGAAGGTAAGAAAGGAAGTTGAGCTAGGTAGGATTGTTGGTCAGTTTCTAGATCCTCCTATACCTGATTTAGTTATTTCACCAATAGGTGTGATACCTAAAAAGGTGCCAGGTAAGTTCAGGGTTATTCAACACTTCTCATACCCAGCTGGGTCTTCGGTGAATGATGCGATAGACTCGACTGTATGTAGAGTGGTGTATCAATCGTTCGATCAAGCACTGGAGATGGTACATTCCTGCAGCGTAGGGGCTCTTTTAGCCAAATTGGACATCGAGTCAGCGTTTCGCCTATTACCAGTTTATCCTGACTCGTTTAGGTTTCTAGGTTTTAGGTTACATACAGGGTTCTATGTGGATTTCTGTCTGCCAATGGGATGTGCCATTTCTTGTGCTTATTTTGAAAGTTTTAGTACATTTCTGCACTGGTATATTCAGGTGGAGACTGGTCATGAACTTATTGCACATTATTTAGATAATATTTTGTTTATTGGTCCAGCTGAATCAGTGGTTTGTGAACAGGTTTTGAATAAGGCGGTCACTCTCTTTTGCCATTTTGGGGTGCCAGTAGCGGAGGAGAAAACAGAAGGTCCCACAACATGCTTGCAGTATTTGGGTATTGAGGTCGATACAGTGTGTGGGGTTTGCAGGCTTCCAATTGATAAGGTTGAGCGGTTGCGGATGGCGTTGGTAGATTTGAAATCCCAGAGGCGGGCTGTATTGAAAAAAGTACAATCCCTGTTAGGGCTTTTATATTTCACATGTAAAGTTATCCCGATGGGAAGGATTTTTTGTAGACAGTTGGAGCAAGCGACAGCGGGGGTGCACCTTCCACATCATTTTGTTGCGTTGAATGCAGCCATTAGAGAGGATATGGGTGTTTGGGTGTTTTTGGAAGATTTTAATGGCATTTGCATTTGGCAGGAGAGAGTGACATCGAGTGTTGAGCTCCAGCTTTAAACTGATGCAGCAGGATCAATGGCGTTTGCAGCTTATCTGCAGGGCCAATGGTGTGCCGAATTGTGGCCTGTTTCTTGGGGAGAGGCAAGGTTGCTGTGGAACTTGATGGTCTTGGAACTTTTCCCCATTGTGGTTGCGGTGGTTTTATGGGCAGAGGAGTTGAGGAATCGCAACATTTGCTTTTGGTGCGATAACTTCGGGGTTGTCCAGGCCATCAACAGCCAAAGAGCCTATTCTCCCCCAGCTATTCGGTTGTTGCGGTTTCTGATTTTACAATGTTTGTGTTTCAATGTTACGTTTAGGGCGTGTCATGTCCCAGTGGTGGACAATTCAGTGGCAGACGCTTTGTCACGTTTTCAATGGGAGCGTTTTCTTGAATTGGTGCCGGAGGCTCGCCCATAGGACCTAACCTAGGTCTTTAGCCGTCTGCTTCAGTGGGGCACGGGGGTTTTTTCTCCTCATTAATCCTCCCAGTAAGGAACCTGATTGGCCGTTGGTTTCTTTGGAGGTTTTCGGGAGTTGTTCACCAGCGTTGGGTTAGTTCGGGGCCAGGTTCCATCCCCAACACCCCTCTTGTGTTTCCCTTGGTTGATGTTTTGATAATATGGTTTGCGCTGATTATTGTGAAGAACTTTATTAATGTGCCGGTGGGGTGGTTTTTCTTCTGTTACAGGGTTGGTGCAAGCTATTTTTTCCATTGTTTAATAGGGCAGTTGGGCGTTTCGGGGCTCCGGGCGCATTGATCATTCATCTCGGGGGCAACAATTTAGTGGATTCCAAAGGGGGGACCTCGATTGGTGTATAAAAAGGGACATTTCGGCGGTGCATAAGGTCTTCTCTTCATTGAAGTTAATGTGGTCCTATATGGTTCCACGCCGTCAATGGAGAGAAGCACACTCGGTGATAAAGATTGATTTGAAAAGGAAGAAAATTAATTCTACAATAGCAAAGTTTTTGTTTGATATTGGTGGAATCAGGATTAAGCATCCTGATTTAAATACGACAAGGCCCATTTATCTGGGAGTGATGGGGTGTATCTGGCTGATAAGGGTAATAAAATTTTTGTTAAGGATCTGATGGAGGAGTTGAGTAGAGTTTGAGGTGGCGGGCGGCTGGGGACTTGAGGGTCCCCTGCGCTGTGGCGGTAGCAGTTGGGGTCAGTTACAAGTGTTGGCACTGCCCAGAAGGAGTAGAGCTTTGTACCCTTAGATCACACTCCCTCGAAGGTAATATTTGAGGCATCAAACCTACCGGTTGGACCTTGGTATGTCACCCCTGGGTGCTGGGGGTGAGCTTAGATGATAGGGTTATGTGGTTTGGTGGTACTTTGATCATTTTGCGGCGTCGAGGACAAGGGGTACTTGTCCATTTGGTAATTGTTAATGCACTGACCTCAACTGCTATTGGGTCACCTGCAAGCTCCAACAATTTATAGTCATGATTTACAATTGGCCATCAATTAATGATTAAACTATGTCCCCTTCTTTAAAGCCATCTAAGTCTCTGTGTTATTTATTTTCGTCGATGGGGTGTGTGGTGAGTGTGCGAATGTGAGACCTCAACCGTTTTCTGCTTATGGTTCTACAGAATTTTCAAACTCACCCCCCATCTAGAAGGGGTCTAAAAAAATCATCAAACTCCACCCCCTCTCCTCTAGAAGGGGTTTAGTTTCACCTCTGATTCTTATCTCCATGACAACACAATCTATTAAATAGGAGATTCCCATCAATATTAATAGTTTGCTTGTATGTAATGGGGTAATCCTTATTTAATCTGCTTAACCTGTTTATTTCTGTACAAAAATATCAAATATTAGTTTCTGTGTTACATCTTTTATCACAACATTTTCATGTATTTTCTTTATTGGTTACAGTAAAATATGTCATTTATACTATATATTTGCATTATGTAGATGGCTAAGGCCATAGATAAACCCATTCCACATACAATGCGGTTTGCACTGATATTTGGTCGGATATTCTATGAAGCAGGGAATGAATTGCATGTTGTTAGTAACATTGCAGGTGGAGGCAGAGGCGTAGCTAAAGGTTCAAGGGCCCAGGTGCAAAAGGTCAGCTTGCCCCCCCCCCCCACCTACAACAAAAATAAAATTTCAATCTGTTTACTCCATAATGTACATAATAATAATAATAGGACTTACACTTAAACACAGCAGAGTAGTTTATTTAAATAAAATACTAAAAGAATAAAAATAAAACATTTTGGAAAAAAAATGGAGAGGCACAGGTCATTTGAATCACACATGGTGGCAAACCTAGGAGCAGGTGTGGTAATAAATCTATTGTAAAAAGCTCCTTCTAAATATATATATACCATACTGAGCAGGGCTTTAAAAAAAATATAAAAAAATTGTCCAGAGAGTCGGGAAAAGCTGGGAGGCAGACAGGACAGCAGAACAGTCCCCCGAAAGCGGGGCTGTCCCGCTCAAATTGGGACAGTTGGGACCTATTGGTGAGTGGCAGGGGTCCTGTGCTGGGCCCCCCTAGCTCAGGGGCCCGGTCGCAAGTGCGACCGCTGCGACCCCTGTAGCTACGCCACTGGGTGGAGGCCAGAACGCAGACCCTGGAGTACACTGAAGAAAGGACATAAATGAGATCTTTGCACTCACATCCAGGAATGCATTGTGTAGTGCACTTTTCAGAGGTGCTGGTTAATTCATCATAGTGTCCAAAGCATGTGCGCTTACAGGTGTAGACAATGTCAGGTAGACAGTCTTCTGTAAAGGTAGAATTTTTTACAATTTCTTATAATTCATGTCAGTAAAATAAAAAATTTGAATTATAATTTAAAAAAAAAATTACAGGTTAAATTGTAACAAAGCATGTTTTATATTAGATGTCAAGATCTAACAGTACTTACACAATCCCAAGCAGCATGGATTCACTGGGGGAAGATCATGTCAAACCAATCTTACTGTATTTAGTGACTGGGGACCTGATTCACACTTAAAAATCTTCTTAAAATAGGAACTTAAAGTCACTCCTGGGCAAAACCATGTTGATTGCAGGGGGAATTAATTTAATTGTATTCTTTGCATGCCGGGAAATATCTTTGAATCGCTTACTGCACACAGATACTGACCAGCTTTACTATTACAATGTTATTTAGACTTGGACTGGAAAATATCACCTCTCAACACTAGTACTGTTTGCAACAGATGAAATATGACTCTCCTGCATCAACATGGTTTAGCCCAGTCCAAAGCTGTTGGACTGCAAGTCTGACATGTCTGCCTTAAGGTATTTGGGAAGAAAAACAATAGCAAAGAAATAATAAAAATAAGACATTATAGCATTAAGAAAACCTTTCTTGTGGTCAGACAAATTCACTTCTAAGCAGCATCCAAAAGAACTATGGAACAACTATGTTCCAATGATACTTTAAAACCTCTTGTATGTTCTCTTAATGAGGTTCAATAAAATTCTGAAGTACTGTTGAAACTCACCGGCAGTACCTAGACCTAAAACTAATCTCTGACTTTGGTAGACTATATCAATGGTCATTCAATTATTTCTAAATAGACTTTAGACTGAAGACATTACAGATATTTTCAAAATGTAGAGTTTATATAGCATATTTCCTGATATTTATTGAATTTAGAAGGTAGACATTCATCTTGAGAAAATAACATAAACACCCAGTATTAAAAGACCCATTATTGAACTGTTCAAGCAAACCATTTCTGTGTATCTGCAGGAGACAAATGACTTAGAACAGGAATACACTCCCAATGCCTTATACACAGATTGCTAAAGATACTTATACAAATAGTTCTTGTTGAATAAATATGCTTTGCATTTGAAGGAACTTTGAGTTTCCAAGAAATAATCTGTGTCAACAAGGTCAGTCACCAAACTGCACCCTGGATGTATTTTAATGCCATTAATAAGACATGTCCCTATAAAGTTTAATTAAAAGTTGGTCTCCTTTTCCTGGAGTCACAGCGAGTGCCAGCGGTGGTGCATGCTGTGAATACAGATGCTGACGCGACCTTGGGGTCACCTTGGGACATTGGGGTTCACCGCCACCTCTGGCACCCGCTGTGACTCCAGGAAAAGGAGTCCGAGGCTGGGGAGACAATGCAGAGAGCGGGTAAGTGGATTTGGTTACGATTGGGGGCTGCCCTAAGGGCCTAAACTATATGAGGGGCTGCACTAAGGACTGAAACTATATGAGGGGCTACACTAAGGACTGAAACTATATAAGGGGCTTCACTAAGGACTGAAACTATATGAGGGGCTACACTAAGGACTGAAACTATATGAGGGGGCTACACTAAGGACTGAATCTATATGAGGGACTACACTAAGGACTGAATCTATATGAGGGGCTGCACTAAGGACTGAACCTATATGAGGGGCTGCACTAAGGCTGAAGGCTGGGGAGACATGAGGGGGATTATTTGAAGGTTGGGGAGACATGAGAGGGATTATTTAAAGGTTGGGGAGACATGAGGGGGATTATTGGGAGGCTGGGGAGACATGAGAGGGATTATTTGGAGGCTGAGCGGAGACATGAGGGGATTATTGGAAGCTGGTGAGACATGATGGGGATTATTAGAAACTGGGGAGACATCAGGGGGTTCTTAGAAACCTAGAGACAACACATGGAGTATTTCTTTAAAGGCCTAGGTGATGATTTCTATGGACACTGACAACATGGCCCTTGTGTACCAGCTGTTTTCTTGGGCTGCCATGATTGCTGATGTTGTTTGGCCGTCACGAGATATCGATGGGCTTCCGACCGGCAGCTGTGATGTGGACATGTTCGTATGCAGATTTGATTGGCAAATCTGGTAAGTATTAACTTTAAGCCTCGACTTTCTTTGTATTGTGGTTACAAATATGTATTTGGCTCTCTATGGGTCTGATCCAGATCTACGCTCGGATGCGGTTTTATGCTGATCGTAAGCGTATGTAGCTTATGTGCCTTTTTCGTAACCGCTTCGTATTACCACTCATGGGGGCGTGCCTGCCATACGAAATCCGTAACCACGCACTGAGGGCGGGGTGAAGCATTTAAATTGTTCAGTATGGGCATGCTAAGCATCGTTAATATGCAATGAACGTACGGACGGCCGCAGGTACGAATACAAAAGTTAGGGTAGGGCTTGCCAAGCGTATGGAAGCTAAACTAGGTACGAGCAAGGGGAGTGCCTATTGCCGTGGATCGGTGGTACGTTCGGCGTTAATACGTTACGCAGACGAGCGTTGGTCTGGATCAGGCCCTATGACACTAGGAGGCTGTTGTGGTTAAAAGAATGTTGAATATGATGCTCAAATGATATTGATCCCAACAGTAAGATAGTTGTAGTAGTTATAGATATTAAGATTTGTAGTAAAACTTCAAAATATGCGCAACAACATACCTAAATGCAAATGTAATGAAGATAATTAATGTAAAAAAAAATGTAATACATGATGACTATTTAGTTCCGGCATGGATCAATGTATAATGTACTTTAACACACAGGCCAGCTTACACATTAGAGGACCATAAAACGTGCATGTCAGGCAGGGAGCACTGGGGGAGGGGGCTGGTGGCACATGATGAAAGTACTGGGTGACTAGTACCCCAAAAGTACCACGTGCGTCCGTACGTAATTATACGCAAATATACCTGAAAATACCACGGAATCGAAGATGCAGTCCAACCCACAAAAGTGTGTTTATCTTAGCAGGGAAACAGTTAACCAAAAGTGCCGGCCAGATAACAGCAGCGCGACCAGATCACTGGAAAGACATTAAGTACAGGTGCCTTCTGAGATACAATGTCAACAAGATAGTCCTTTTAAATACAGTGATGAAAGGGTTCGCCGAATGTCCGTTGATTGGAGGGATCTCACGACCTTCTTTAGTTCCTAGCTCATCACTGGTCCTGGGGTCTTCCATTGTTTTTCTCCCGGAGGTTCATCAGCATATTCACAGTCATACACATATCATATTCTATTCAAATAATGTTCATAACCTGCGGCCGCTACATGCGGTCTTATGGCAACTAAACTAACAATTGGTATCACATTTTTATCTACCCTATGATTATAAACATTACATGATTACAACATTCATTAATCGATCAGCAGTGATTCGTTGATTAAACCATCTACAAAGATAAAGCATAGTTTTATTAAATAGGAACGCATACAAACATTGGGCTGGATCCAGAACTACGTCCGTCTTCCATAGACGAACGTAGTTCAATAAACAGTAGCTACTGCGCATGCGTAGTAGCTATTGTACGTAATCTACGTATCATTTCATATGGAAGACGGACGTAGTTCTGGATCCGGCCCATTAGTCATAAGCAAGTCCTATATGAAAGTTAGTTTGTTAGTGTGTCATTTTGAAGATTATAAAAGCCTGCGAAAGTATGCATGCGCTATCACGCACGTGCATAGTTTCGTAAAAGAGCGTTCACATTTTCCAGCACTTTTCCTCAATTCTTTGTTCACTTACTATGCAGAAGATTACTTATTATATTTAGATTATAAACAATGTTTTTAATTCGGTTTTGACAGACCACCCTTCGATAGACCACTCAATCTATCGCCCTAAACGCTTTCTAATGTTGGATTATAAAATAAAACATTGTTGGTTAATTCTATGCTCAGTACTTCAGGTACTATCCTACCCAAAAAAACATAAACCCTGGGAATTTGGGGCTAGCCACTTATAGGCTCTTCTCCCACAAATTGACTGGAGTCAAACCTAGATTATCTTGTCTCTGAGGTACATGGGAACATACCCAACATTTACTTTGGTTCAATACCTTCCCCAGCAAAGCATGATAATGATCTAAAGGGCGCCCGTCAAACTTAGACACAGACACATGAGTGTCTGCTTGTCTGCTAAATTCAGTCGTTTCCAGATCCCCGTCCACCCTTTGTACATCATGAGGCACATAAGGTAAATACGAAGCTGGATTTAGCGTATTGCACCGTTTAATTGTAATATTAGCAGGTGCCATAAGCACTAACGCCCATCTTGTAAACCGTGCAGAGGAGACGTGTCTAGTCTGAGCAGAATTCAACAGGGCAGATACAGCATGTGGTACATGTACAATCAAATCATGGCCTAATACTACATCTTCACTTTTACTCACCAGAAGCTACAGTGTCTAGCTGGGCACTGTAGTACGCCACTGGCCTGTTTGCATCTCCATGCTTTTGTGTCAAAACCCCCACCGCACAACCAACAGCCTCTGTGCAATATAGGTCAAAAGGTTTAGTATAGTCAGGGATTCCAAGAGCTGGAGCTGACATTAAACCTTCCTTTAGATTTCTAAAGGCTTGCTTTGACTCTTCTGTGTGTATTACAGGGTCAGGCTTAGAAGCAGAAATTAGATTCTGCAATGCTAACGCTAGTATGGAGAGCCCAGGAATCCAATTCCTGCAGTATCCACACGCCCCTATAAATGAACAAACTTGCTGTTGGTTCTGTGGAAGTGTCATCTCCTGTATTGCTTTGATTCTGTCCTCTGTCAGATGTCTTAACCCTTTGGTGAGGCAGTGTCCCAAGTACTTGACTTTGGTTTGACGTGGCTGAAACTTTTCCTTAGATACCTTGTGTCCTGTTTGTGTGAGATGAAACAACAATTCTTTAGCATCATTCAGTGATGCCTCAAAGGATTCTGAACATAACAACAAATCGTCTACATATTGTATCAAAACCGACTGGATTGAAAAGATTGCAAGCAATCATGCAAAGCTGTGAAAAATTCCTGGACTGTCAATGAAACCTTGGGGTAGCCGTATCAATGTGTATTGTAACCCTCTGAATGAGAATGCAAACAGGTACTGGCAATCAGGGTGTAGGGGAATGGAGAAAAATGCAGAACATAAATCAATCACGGTAAAATGAGTAGAGGTTGCAGGAATTTGTATTAATATGACAGCTGGATTAGGCACTACAGGGAACTGACTCTCTACCACCATTTTGACACCCCTCAAATCTTGCACGAGTCTATAACCCCTCCCCCCCAGCCTTCTTAACCGGGAATATGGGACTATTACCTACACTAGAGGTGCGAATCAGGATCCCTTGTTGTAACAACTGTTCCATAAAAGGAAGTACACCTACTTCTACCTCAGCTTTCAAAGGATACTGGGGTATTTTTGGCGCTTGCCTACCACTTTTTAGTGTTACCATAACTGGTGATACATTAGCCTTTAATCCAGTGTCTTGTCCATTCTTAGTCCACAGGGGACCTGGTAGCTGTGACAACATTTCCTCTAACTGTATTGGGAACTGCATTTTACCAGGGGAAAGAACCATTAACTTAGGAGAAGCCTCTAACATGTCCTGAACTTCCTGTGCATAGGACCTTGGAATATCCAAGAATACACCATCCAGAGTACAATAAATTACACAACCCACCTTACACAGCAGGTCCTGTCCTAGTAGATTGGTAGGAGCTGATGCTGCAAGGAGAAAACAATGTTTAGTGTGTAAAGGACCAATTGTGACTTCTGCAGGTACTGTAAGGGGATACTGTTGCACCTCCACTGAGACTCCCACTGCGCGTATGGTTTTCTTGGTTAAGGGTAAAGCAAGAGGAGAAGTTAATACAGATGTGGTCACCCCTGTGTCCACAAGAAAGGTTTGATTAATGCCTGCAATATTGACCTCTACATTATGTAAATACAAGGAACAAAAGAGGTCCGGCGCTCCAAACATACATTAAATAACACTATGTGTCAGCACATAAATAGAAAGGAAGTTTAGTTCACAATATAGCTATATTGGGTTAAGCTCACCTGCCCAGTGTCAAGGCACCTCCTGTAGGTGAGTCCTTATCCATTTGCTATATGTGTACACAGGAGGTCTCTGTAAAGACACTACCTGCATTTGAATAGCCTGCAGCGGCCATGTTTGGGGAGTGGTCAGACTCTCAAATAAAACTAAACAGTAGCAAAAGAAATGGCTGCGCTTCTATCCACTAAATTAAATATGTGCAAGTGTATATATAAATATCTAGAGAGAAAGGGGTATAATCTCAGAACAAGCGCTAGGAGAGTCAGATAAGGAAGTGCCAAATGTATATTAAAAAGGTAATAAATGAAAATTAAAAGGGTCCAATTAGATGTCCTAGGAGATGAATGGCCTAGAAAATGATGTGTCTAACCCCTCTCGGGGGTAGACACAAAAAGGAGAGAAAGGTGATAAAAAGAAAATATTTATTACAAAATATAAACAGAAGTCCATACCAGGGAAAAGAGTATTGAAGGCAGGGTCCTAGAAAAACGTCTATGATGTAAAAAGCCCGGGCGGACGCTTCACAGGAGGACACACCAATCACCTGGATAGGGACTTCCGAGTACCTTGTAATGCTGGCCGACTAACACGTTTCAGGCTCTCTCTGAGCCCTTTCTCAAAGTCCTGACCAGCGGGGGAACACTTCCGGCTTTTAGAGATGGACGACTCCTCTGATTGGTGTACGTGCGGGCGCGATAAGACCGCGACGTCGGGTGGAATGGGCCTCCAATGCTCATCTGAGACCACACTCCCTCACAGCTATGATCTCAAAGAGACTTTAAAACACAAAATCCAAAAAGAGGTTGCTCAAATTAGTTTGTTAAAGTAATATACATGGCAGGTGCACTAGGCAGGGAATTTGTACGAAAAGCAAGGCAATGCCTGGCACTCTAGCCATTACTCAGTAACTAAATATGCATTTCTATCTTTAAAATAAAAACCAGAGAATTAGTTACAAAAATCTGCAGAAATTTGATAAGCTACTCCGCCAACATCAAGGCTTCTCTGTGGGAGCAGTCCTAACTCTAATCTTAACTCTAAATGGAGCCCCAACTTTGGGTTAAAAATCCAATTTCTTTTCAAACAAGAGCATACCTCATGGAGGCTCCCTGGGCCTCCAATGCTCATCTGAGCCCAAACTCCCTCACAGCTGTGATCTCAAAGAGACTTTAAAACACAAAATCCAAAAAGAGGTTGCTCAAATTAGTTTGTTAAAGTAATATACACGGTAGGTGCACTAGGCAGGGAATATATATATACAACTGCTTCTACAGATTCATCGATGATGTCTTCATGCTATGGCAGGTCACCAAAGATGAACTTTACACCTTTATTGATGATCTTAATCACCTTCCTACTACGATCAGATTCACCCTAGAAAGTAGTTATCAGAACATACATTTCCTGGATGTGAATATTCGTAAAGAGCATAATACACTGTACACGTCCATCTATAGTAAACCCACAGATAGGAATAATCTACTCCTTGCTTCATCTCAGCACCCACCGTCTTGTCTGAAGTACATACCTTACTTACAACTACTTCGTGTTCATCGGATTACCAGCGACCCCCTTAAATGGGAATTGGAAATGGTCTCTATGATCAGGAAATTTATAGAGAGAGTTTACTCCCGTAAGTATCTGTATGTGATCTATTAGTTTCCAAGAATATCACAGCTGAAAAACCACGTATACCCTGGGTACAAACCTACGGCGATCATAGTAGACATTCCACATGAAAGGCAAAGAATTTATGGAATATTGTAACTACCGATCTGGCACTTAAACATATAAGTGATCATAAACTTCTTCCCAGCTATAGACGTGGTTGTAATTTGCGAAGTTACCTTGTACACTCCGATGTCACCATACCTAAAGTACTGCACACTAAGAAGGGTTGCTTCCCATGTGCATGCTGTGTAACTTGCCATTATTTAATTCCGGGGTCCACCTTTACTCATCCCAGTACCAACTGTAAATATAGGATTAATCATTTTGTAACATGTACAACCACACATGTGGTTTATCTTATAACATGGAAGAAATGTGTGAGTATTAGCGCCTCCTTGATGGTTTAGAAGTCGCCAAACATTGGAAAGGGAGATATTCCCAAATCTCCCTGGATGTTAAAAGGTGTAAAAACTAAGCAACAAAATAATGAAGAAAAGAAAAGGGTACCAATATTACGGCGCCTACACCATATAGTTAAAAATAAATATAATATAAGCAGCAAAAGTGTCTCTCTTTTGAAAAAATTGTTTCAATAAAGTCCTTCAAAAAACAATCTCAGCAATATTCTTCAAACTTCACAGCAGGACAGGGAAAAATTGCAATCCTACTTACGAGATTCGCCTCTTGGACTTTATGCACATCGGAAGGTCTGTATTCAGAACGTAGTAACTCCTCCATGTAGCTATACAGGATTCCTTCAGCTTACAAGAATTCAGCTCAAACAATGTTTTTCATGTAAAATAATAAGAAAGAGAAAGAAACCCCCAATGGTACAATATTGTTTGTCAAAGATTGTATCTATTCTCCAATTATTCACTCACAATATACATCTCTTGGGATAAATGTAAAAAATTATTCCCTATGTGATAGATATCCAGCTAGTATTCTACTTACAAATATTGCTTCTTGGATAAAATGCACATCAGAAAATATAAAATCTGCTCGATTCCAAATGTGAGGTGCTCTACTTACAAGCTGTACCTCTTGAATCAAATGCAAATCAAAAATCCTGGGGTCTATCTCCTTCTGCTCAAATTTAAATATAAATTTAAATGTATCTTTTTCTGCTTCTGCCGATCTCCGTGAAGGAGAGCTGTTCCAACTCAGTTTCTCTATGTAATCCTCAATGCACTGTAACTATATTGCAAACAGTTCTTCTTTATTAAAACATAATAAAGACAAAAACAAAAACAAACCCCTGACAAGCAGGGTTCCGTGGGATATAATGCATGCAGTCTTAACCCTCTGATACCTGCAACTCACTCCAGCCGGCAGATGATATTATGGGCCCATAGCCTATTTGGTGGATATGCTATACTGAAGACCCAGCCGTTATGCACCTCTCACCACCGGAATACTCGCACCACCGACGCGTTTCAGCTAACAATGTAGCCTTTCTCAAGGTGTGTGTCGGGGATGACGGTTTCTCCTATTTGAAAACTTGGCGCTGAAATTCAGGTCCAGTGATTGGTCTGCGAACGTATGCTCCGTTTCATAGATACATAAACTTTTTGAACATATATGGATCATACTTAAAAATGGTAAACTTCAATTAACAATTCCGTGTAACAATCCTTTGCTCAAAAGCAGGTAATAAAGGTACTTATCAATAATACAATATCCTTAGTGATACTCATAAAAACCGTGTTACTAAATATAATGAACTGAAGTAATAAATGCCACGATCTTTTGCCCGTAGTTATAAAGTGCTGGATGTTAAAACAAAATAAATAGAGGTACTATCCAAAATAATTTATAGGACAATTCCTTAAAAAATACACGTGGGTCCTAAAGTCCATTGATGCCATGGTCGGACTCTGATATAATATTGTGTATACACAATGTGCCAATAGTAGTGAATAAGTGTTAGTTCATACTCAACTCCATTAATACTATAAATGACATAACGGAACTCTAAAATTAGAGTTAGGTTAGAAACTTATTATAAAATAATAATAAAGTGCTAATGTCATTACTAACGTAAAGGCCTGTTAGTGACAGTTTGGTTAGTGTAAAATACCATAGTGATTCGTACTTAGTGTTAATAACATTCATAAAAGTTGATTTGTGCAAAATATACTAAAGAATAAAGTGCTAAGTGATAATAATATTATTAACATACTAACTCTTAAAACATTATTAAAAATAACTAAAATTATTTTATTTTAAAAACCATTTAAGTTCAAAGGCCACATTAAGGCCTGTTGGGGTGAGAGTGCCACATTCATAAATTAACTTAATTTCTTCCTTAGCCAATCTAGCTGTGCTATCTTTTCTCCTCCAGTAATTTTCCACCTTTTTAATTCCTACTATATTTTTTATATGATTTAATTCGCAATTGTGTACATTTTTAAAATGTAGTGATAATGGGTGGGACATCACTCCTTTTCTTATATTTCGAATATGTTCCTCCCACCGTTCTTTTAACCTTCTAGAGGTACATCCCATATATTGGAGGGAACATGAACATTCGATGATGTAAACACAATTCTTTGAATCACAAGTTAGAAAATCCTTGATCTTATGTTCTCTACCTGTAGTGGTGGCTTTAAACTTATCTTGTTTCTTATTATTACCTTTGATGTTCTTACACATGAGGCAAGATCCACATCTATAAAAACCTTCACTTTTCACACTATTCTTCTTCCTCAGAGGGTCTATAACACTCTTTACTACCAAATTCCTAATATTGGGGGCCTTCTTATATATAAACTTAGGTCGCTTGGGGAGGAGAATTTTCAATTCTGGGTCCTGAAGTAGGATTTCCCAGTTTTTCTTAACTATTGTTTCTATCTTTCTATAGTCTTGATTAAACTGGGTAATGAAATTGATCCCCAAATTGTTATTATTATTATTAATTTTTCTTTTTTCTTTCAGTAGTTGACTTCTTGTCTTTTTACCTACTTTTTTTAGGAGCTAAATCTAGCTCACGTTCCTCATACCCTTTCCTCATAAATTGCTCATTTAATTCTTTGCTTTGATAAAAAAATACCTATCAGAGCAATTGCGCTTCACCCTACAGAATTGGCTCAACGGTACTGATTTCAGCCATTTGGGGTGATGTGCACTTTCCTTTGGTATAAATGAATTAGTGTCCGTCGGCTTTTTATAAATCTCCGTATTGATGGTCTTATTCTCCCCCTTAATCTTCAAGTCTAAGAAAACTACTTCCTTTCTATTCTCACTGAAAGTGAGTCTGATGTTCAGATTATTCCTATTTAGGTGTTTGCAGAATTCTTCAAGGCAGGCATCGTCCCCTTCACAGATGATAAGTATTTCATCGATATACCTAAAATAAGCCTTGAGATGTTTCTTAGCTAAGGAGTGATTATATACCATTTGCTACTCCCACCACGCCATGAATATATTCGCATAGGAAGGAACAAATTTGGTACCCATTGCTGTACCTTCTTTCTGTATATAGAAATCATCTGAGAACCAGAAAAAATAGTTTATTAGGATCAACTCAATACCCTCTAATACTAGCTCTTTTTTGTTCTTCTCTAATTCTGACTTTCCCAACATCCATTCAATTGCCTCCAATCCCTGACAGTGGTTGATAACTGTATACAGGGATTGGACATCAGCCATTAGGATCTTACAATCATCAGTCCACTTTATGTTCTTAATCTTCCTAAGGATATCCCCTGTATCCTTAAGATAAGAAGGAATAATTTTCATATATGGTTGGAGGTACATATCTATCATCTGTGATAGGTTGGACGTTAATGATTCCACACCTGCCACGATGGGTCTTCTTGGGGGGTTTTGGGGGTCCTTGTGGACTTTTGGGAGGATGTAGAATGAGGGAATTTGAGCATTTTTAATTAGCAGGAATTATTTTTCTTGATTATTGATAGTACCATTTTAATGAAATTTTTCCACAAATTCCTCTAATTTTTTATTTATTCTATCTGTGGGATCACATTTTAATTTCATATATGTTCTGTCATCATCCAACTGTCTCCTACATTCCTCTATATATTTTTCCTTGTCCAACACTACGAC
>WWET01002202.1:22041-36383 GCA_011038615.1 Limnodynastes dumerilii
ATATATATATATGCATTATAGGTCTGAAACCAGCAAGGATCTGACTGCTACAGCCAAAGACAAACATAAAAAGCAAAAACTGTGTAAATGTATGGTATGTGACTCTGACATGCCTGAAGATGGGTCAGGCTCAACCTGTATCTGCACAAGTTTTGGATTTTTTACAGTTAATAAAAAATACATTGTCGGAGACATTTGTGACCAAGGATGATTTGGCGAAGTTATCCTTTAAACGCCCCAGACCATCTGCATCAGAGGCTTCTGAGCAGTCGGACATAGCAGAGGGGGCATATGTGCCAGGGGAATTAGTGTTATCAGAAGCTGAGTCTACAACATCCAAGGAAGAGGACACTATGAACCCAGTACTAGTTAAGAACTTGCTCAAGCTAATAGATAAAACTTTAAATATTCGGGAGACCAAGTTAGATTTACAGCTCCAGGATTTGATATTTAAGGAACATAAGAAGAAGATGAGAACCTTCCCTGTGTCGCAAATCATCAAGGATGTGGTCTCGGACGAGTGGAAATATCCAGAAAGGAAATTGGTCTCTATAAATAGAATTACAAAGATATATCCTTTTGCAGCAGGAGACACCAAGAGATGGGAAGAACCGCCTAGGATTGATGCTGCAATTTCACGCATTTCCAAGCGGACCACTTTGCCAATGGAAGACGCTAATGCGTTTAAAGACCATATGGACAGAAAAATGGAAGTAAGCTTAAAAAACAGCATACCATTCTAGGGACTTCACTGAGACCGACGATTGTGACAGCAGTGACGTCTAGAGTATTAAGAGTTTGGGCCAATGACCTGGAAAAGAATGTCACAGATCAGCACATACAATTAGGGATAGAGTTCCTCTGTGAGGCTTCCATGGAAATGGTGAAATTAACATCCAGAGCAATAGCGACCACAACAGCAACCAGGAGGGCGTTGTGGCTCAAACCTTGGGCAGCAGACGCTCACTCCAAGGCGAGGCTCATGGCTATCCCGTTTGCAGGTGAATATTTATTTGGATCCAAGCTTGATGAGCTAATCACCAAGATCTCAGGGGGGAAGTCAGCCTGGCTTCCTCAGGAGAAGGCGAAAAAGAAACCTTTCATGTCCAGAAGCTTTAGATCAGCGCAAGCAGAGTTTAAAGAGGCCAGAACATACAGGCCTGGCAGGTCTTACCTCAGGCGTTTCCAGCAGGGGAATTCAAGACAGAGTTTTCGGTACCCTAGGGGCAGGGACAGTAGGTTTTTTCGCCCCCCTACCCAGTGACGCCATCAGGACGAGTCTACTCATCACTGGCAGTGGGAGGACAACTCAGAGACTTTGCCCATCTATGGAGGAGATTGTCGTCGGATCTGTGGGTCCAGAGGACCATGACTTCAGGTTATGCTTTAGAGTTCAGGGAGAACGTACCAGCACACTACTTCCAGAGGTCAAGAATCCAGAGAACCCAGGAGGAAATCCGTGTCCTTAAGGAAAACATCAGGGAGATACTCCTTCAAAAGGTAATTACTATTGTTCCCCCCTCTCAAGCAGGGAAGGGGTGCTATTCGAAAATATTCATTCTAAGGAAACATTCAGGCTGATTCCGGGTCATATTAGACCTCAGAAGATTAAACCAATTCCTTCAAATCAGGCACTTCAAGATGGAATCCATCAAGACGATAACCCCAGAGCTGTATCGAGGTATGGTGCTCACGTCCATCGATCTCAAGGATGCATATCTACACATTCCAAGTCACTAGAGGTTTTTAAGATTCCATATATTCCACCAGCACTTCCAGTATACAGCTCTCCCCTTCGGCCTATCCACCTCACCAAGGACATTCACAAAAACGTTAATACCATTGATAGCGAAGCTCAGATCGGAAGGAATGCTAATATTGGCATATCTGGACGACCTACTCATAGCAGCAATATCAGTAGCACAATCAGTGGAATGTACAGCTAGGGCAATTCAGGTCTTGCAGGAGCATGGGTGGCTCATAAACTGGGAAAAGAGTCATCTTCAGCCGACATCCAGATTGAAGTACCTAGGTGTAATCCTAGATTTACAACAGGAGAAAGATTTTCTTCCTCAAGAGTGAGTAACTGTGATCAGGGAGTCAGTGTTACAGATCAGGAAACAGCCATGAGCCACAGCACAGCAATGCATGATGTCGTCCACCATAGAGGCAGTACCTTGGGCAGCAGCCCATATGAAGGCTTTGCAAAGTTGCTTCTTGAAGCAATGGAGCAAGACAGCGGAAGACAAGAAACAAATAATCTCCATATCTATAGAAGTAAGGAAGGATCTTGTATGGTGGACAGCAGAAGAAAATCTACTGAGAGGAAGACCCTTTAGAACAAAACTCCCAGTGGTAGTAACCACGGATGCCAGCGGAATAGGCTGGGGAGCAATTTGCGGTTCAAAAATAGCTCAGGGATTCTGGGATTTAGAAATGTCTCAGGCATACTCCAACGTAAAGGAACTCAGAGCAGTCATTGAGGCATGCAGATACTTTCAAAGGGACATCAGATGCCAACAGGTAGCCGTCCACTCCAACAACAAGTGGCGTATGTAAATCGCCAGGGCGGTACCAGGAACACAGCAATGATGCAGCAGGCCAGAGTACTCATGTCGTGGGCAGAAGAAAATATGCTTGGTATATCAGCAACATATATCGCCGGAAGCATCAACCTAGTCACGGACTCGCTCAGCAGAAAACAGGTGATGGCAGGCGAATGGGAATTGGACCAGTCAGTGTTTATTCATCTAGGTAGAAAGTGGCGAACACCAGAAATAGAAGGTTATGAGATTTTATTCCTGATTCCAAGAAACAGTATCAGACGGAGTGGATGCGCTCGCAAGAAGCTGGAACTTCAAGCTGGCGTATATTTTCCCACCTATACCGCTGATACAGAGGGTAATAACAAAGATCATGTCATCCCAGGCAGTATTCTTAGTAAACATCCCATGGTGGCCCAGGAGACCATGGTTTCCGCAGGTTTTCAACCTCGCTGTGGAAGATAACTTTATCTATGTTCTCAGGACTTCTGAAAACAAGGAGTAATTTGTCACCCAGCACCTCAGATGTTAAAACTAACGGCATGGAAGCTGAGATCTCCAACTTTCTAAACAGGGATTCTCCTCCAGAGTAATCAGCACGTTACTCAGGGCTAGGAAGGTAACTAACTCCAAGATATACCATAGAATATGGGAAATATTTAACGACTGGTGCAACAGAACAGGTCAGGATGTAAACTCACCTTCTGTTATGGCCATTCTTGATTTCTTACAGGCAGGGTTGGATAAGGGCTTAGCCCTAAACACCCTCAAGGTCCATATATCAGCACTTAGCGCGGTCCTAGATACGGACCTTGCAAACAACAAATACGTAAGACAATTCATCCAGCCAGCCTCAAGGATACGGACGGTCATAAAGAAACCCATGGCAACCTGGAACCTGACGTTGGTATTGGAGGCCTTAACTCAACATCCCTTTGAACCTTTAGAGGAGGCACAGCACAAGTTCTTAACCTGGAAAACTACCTTCTTAGTAGCAATCATATCAGCCCATAGGGTATCTGAGATCCAAGCTTTCTGGAGTGAAGAACCATACATATGTTTCCATAAGGACAAGGTAGTTCTTAGAACAACCCCGTGCAAGAATTAACGTAGATGACGTTCCAAAATTACTGCGCATGCGCAGTAGCACTTTTCGCAGAACTCCGGCCTCAATTGCATTGCGGCCGGAGCTCTGAATCCGGCACATCATAGCTAGTTTCCCTCCCTATGTTGTTTATCGTTACCTTGCATTCTGTTTTATATTTTAGCTAGAGAAAGTGGAAAGACACTGGAAACCAGAGGAGGGGCCTATTTGTAGGTCCAGTGGGTCTTTTCTTTTTCCTGGATTGGCTCCCGCCCCGTGAAACTTACCCATAGTGCTATGCTGTCATCAAGAGTCAAGGAAATACAATTATCATGTATAATTTACCTTCTTCATTGTTTACCAGCTTTATATTTCACCAGGTTTTATCTGAGACTTAGTGGAATGAGGCCAACTCGGTTGACATCATGTATACTAAGACCCTGTTAAGTAAGTTAGCTAGAACATGTGTAACCAATTTTAGATCTATGTTCAGGAGTGAAATTGTCATTGAACTAGTGCATAACATAGGATCCTTCCTGGACTTGATCTGGCAGAATCTGGGTTACACTTATTCCCATAAAAAATTTTAATAAAAAGATGGCCTATATGGGGGGGATAAGTGTTGGAAATATACCTTTTAGTATGTCATGGGAAAGTTATCCTGCCTAGGAGCTTTGGAGATCATGTAGGACCACAAGGCTTGTTTTATCTTGAATATCCATAATGAGGGATTGGGTGAAGGCAGAATTTAGTCAAAGAAGATTACATGTGGAATGATGCTGGGTTCAAATATTCTAAAATACATTATTTTGAATTGACTTTTAATTTGCTTATGCAAAAGACTTTGGGTCGGATCCAAAATGAGCAACTCTGCAATAAGGGCTAATGTACAGAATTTGAGATCCATAGTTCCATAAGTACAAGGTAAGTGCAATCCCCTGCACTCCCCTTACATGGACTGGTCTTATGCATGCAGAACCTTACCTTAAGTCTCTGAATAGTGGATGATACGCAAGGGCTTTGGAAAGCCCTTACTGTACGAATATAGTTCCATATCCCACCCACCACTGTTCAAATAATAGGAGTGTCTTGACATAGACCTCCTGAGTACACATATAGCAGATGGATAGGGACTCACCTACTGGAGGTGCCTTGACGATGGGCAGACGAGCTTAACCCAATATAGCTATATTGTGAACTAAACCTCATTTTTATGTATGTGCTGACACATAGTGTTATATAATGCTGGTTTGGAGCGCCGGACCTCTCTTTTGATCCTTGTAGTTGCACAGTGGTCATTTTGGTCCATGGCTGCACCTCTCCATTTATATATACACTTGCACACATCTCATATATTGAATTAGAAGCGTGGCCTGTGTTTTTTTGTTACTTTGCTAGTTTTACGTTGGGAGTTTGACGCCTCCCACAAAATAGCTGCTTGCACACTGTTCAAATAATAGGAGTGTCTTAACATAGACTTCCTGAGTACACATAAAGCAGATGAATAGGGACTCACCTACTGGAGGTTCCTTGATGATGGGCAGGTGAGCTTAACCCAATATAGCTATATTGTGAACTAAACCTTTTTATGTATGTGCTGACACATAGGGCCTGATCTATAGCTATATTGTGAACTAAACCTCCTTTTTATGTATGTGCAGACACATAGTGTTATATAATGCTGGTTTGGAGCGCCGGACCTCTCTTTTGTTCCTTGTAGTTGCACAGTGGTCATTTTGGTCCATGGCTGCACCTCTCCATTTATATATACACTTGCTTACATTTCATATATTGAATTAGAAGCACGGCCTGTGTTTTTTTTGTTACTTTTCATGGTGAGCGGGCCTGCCCCCTGTGCAGAGACAGTATTCTGCAATGTACTATGCCATCCGACACAGAATTTCTTTGTACTGGCCATACGCAGTACAGACTGATAGGGGACTTATGTACGTAACGTACTTAAGTCTCCTATCATTATTAGTTCTGGATTCTGCCCTTTGTGTTTTAGAAAAGCATATGAGTTTTGGACATTCGTTTTCATATTAAAACCAGTAAACTCCATGAGCTTGCCAAGCCAAAAGAAATACCCAAAAATGGTTTGGCAAACAAAAAAAAGAACTTAGCTAACATAGATCACATAACATCTGTTATATGGATTAGAACACAAGAGAGTGAGAAATGAAAGAGATTATATAGTTTATATTACAACCTTCAGTTAAAGTGTTTTGGAATTCTATTTGGCACTTTTTCCAAAGTTGGTAGCTGATTCTGTCTGACCATAACATCAATGGGAAAAAAAATTTGCTGTCTTTTGATCTAGCTTGCAATTCCCAATTTAAAGGCAGATGATGGGGTCCAAATATAAAGCTGAGGAAGAGAAACACAAGACAAACAGTGGAAGGTTGCTTTGTATTTTCCCTGTCTCATGAGTTTGGAATTGACAAAACTCTGGTGCCAAATAAATCAATGATTTCCCCATCACTTCTTCTTACAATATTAACCCCATAGTTAACAATGGCAGCTGTTTGTCAGTGAGATTCAAGATTCTTTGTAAATAGGAATACTTATTTTAAACAAACGCCGAAAGATGTTCAGGGTAGGAAGGATGTGAAACTCCCCCACAGGAAAAAGGACAAATGTGACTACACCAATGTGTTATGCTACACTCGGGATAAGCGCAAACTAAGGTGCAGAGTCTAAATGGGGCCTGGTGTTCATTGAAGCCTCTGGTGGTGAGGACAGGCTTTGCTGCAGGAACCAGCAGGTCCTGGCCCTTGGTAATGGATCACTGTGTAACTAGAGTGGGATGTTGTCACGGAGAGCCTAATGGCTAAATAGGCAGTGCAGATGGTACACCCCAAGAGTACCCAGAAGAACAATGTGATTACACAGAACATAAACATCACTGCAATGGGGCTAAGTACGAACTGGTGTGGGTCCCTGGTAAGAACGGCCCTATTTTGATTGTGCTACAGGTACCCAGGTTCCACATCGGGGCATGGAGTCCTCTGATGGTGAGGACAGTCTGGGTTGCAGGACACCCAGCAGGTCGCGGCCCCTGCTGATGGTTCCTGGAGATACCTGGCAGGCCGCTATCAGGAACAGGAACCCAAGCGTACACCAAGCAAACCAAAAGGTCACAGACCTGAAGGTAAGTATGAGGTGGAAGTGAGACACCACTGACAGACAGACAGACAGATCTGGGCCTCCTAAACACTACACCCTGAATGTTATCAGGCCACAATAGCAGACAGAAGAGGTAAATACACAAACTGGTCTGAGACTGGAGGAGTTCCAGGCAGGGGCGTATCTGCCCCTTGGCCAGGATGGCACCACCCGTGGCTAAGTGATAGATAGATAGATAGATAGATAGATAGATAGATAGTCGCTTAGTGCAGGCAGTGCTGGTCTAGAGTCAGTCATATGCCTCCAGGATCCAGCGCCCCCCTCCCTAGATTTTCGGTAAGACTCCAGACCACCGCTGCCTTCACTAGGAGGACACTGTGCTGTGTCCTCCGATACTGTGGCTAAGAACTGAAGTTCCGCGGTGGCTGAGACTACATGGCAATGAAGTCCCGTGGTCACAGGCCTGTGACCGTGGGACTTCGTTTCTCCTAAGTCTCGGCCACCGCGGCACTTGGATTCTAAGCCGCAGTCTCGGAGGACACAGCACAGGGTAAGGTAAGAAAACCTAGGGAAGGGGCGGGTAGGGGAGGAGGTGCTGGAGGCATTATGGGAGTACTGGTGGATGGGGCTGGAGGCCCCTTGGGGGAGGGGCTGGGGTCATGCATATGATGGGAGTACTGGGGTGTGTGTGTGTGTGTGGGGGGGGGGGAAGGGGGGTGGCGCCAGTCACTTACTTTGCCAAGGGCGCTGGATACATAGATACACCCATGGCCCCAGAAACACTGAGGGTGTACAGGTGTTTCACAGCACACACACTTCTGACTGATAACACTCACACAGATTGTAGCTGTACATATGAGGGACCACAGGAGAAGGTCTAATGCACAGCACGTACATGCTGACAGATGATAAACTCAGAATGGGACTGGAGCTACATAGAGCCACTGGAGGAGGCTCAATACACAACACGCACGCTCTGACAGGTGGTAAACTCAGAATGGAGCTGGAGATACAGAGAGCCACTAGAGAAGGCTCAATACACAGCACACTCACTCTGACAGGTGGTAAACTCAGAATGGAGCTGGAGATACAGGGCCATATGAAGACCTCCAGCTGCATTGCATAGTAATTTTGTATTTCTTTAAGACCTCGTATACGCAATCTAGGTTGCAAATAGTAACGTAGGTGTCGTAACAAAATTACTGCGCATGCGCAGTAGTTCATATCGGTAAACTCCGACCGCTTATGTAATGCGGCCGGAGGTCTGAATACGGCCCACAGAGAGCCACTGGAGGAGGCTCAATATACAGCACACTCATTCTGACAGATGATAAGCTGAGAATGGGGCTGGAGCTACAAAGAGCCACTGGCGAAGGCTCAATACACAACACGTGACAGGTGGTAAACGCAGAATGGAGCTGAAGATACAGAAAGCCACTGAAGGAAGCTCAATACATAGCACGCACACTCAGAACCTGCCTCCAGCTAGTGGTAGTATCAGGTATGTCAGGTCCTAGAAACCGCAGTATAGGCAAGCCATCAAACGCTGCCAGAGTTTGCCTGACAGTGTGTAACAGATAGGGCCGTTTATGCCTCAATGATAAATAACAATCGATCCCTGGAGCACTGAACATGGTGCTTCGAAAGGTAAGTGTTAAAACTAACCCCAACCCTTTCGCTAATTCTGACCCCTTCCATTACCCTTACCCTAAACCTCCCTTCCACACAGCCTGACCCTAACCCTTCCTTCCATGCAGCCTGACCCTCTCCCTCCCTTCCCCTCAGCCTGACCATAACACACCATTCCCCACAGCCTAACCCTAACAGTGTAACTCTGGAGAGGTTACTCACCTTTCCGGTGGTCTGGTGAAGTGTCGGATCCTGTGGCACTGGTGGCAGCAACATTTCCGAAAATGAATGGGTGAGTATGTCGATCACCATACTCACCCATTCTGCAAAAAAAATTCAAAAATGGATGGGTATTCGAAATAAGGACAGAAGAAAAGGAACTTTTGGCTGTCCCTGTTTCTCAATACCATCCTTCTATGCGGGGACTCCCACCAAGTATGAACACACACCAGACACCGAAAATAGGTACGACACAAACAGGCAGCACCAGAAGAAAAGGACTGGAAACCAAACCCCAATAGAAGAGAAAAATCAGCTAGGCCATAGGCAAATCTAGTGCGTGTGTGTAAGTCTAGGTAACAGCTGGGACTAGCAAGCGCAGCCTGCACCTAACGTAAGCCAGTGATTAATCAGCGGCCACAAGCAACAGTATGAGTCTCAGCTGTAAGCCACAGCTGGGATGATTGCTGCAAGTCGCAGAGTAAAGACCTCTGCACAGACAAAATAGTTGCAGTTGGAGAGACTGAGAGGAGCTCTGGATGGGACCCAGGGATGGCTGTGGTGCATAGAAATGAGGTCTGACTAAAGGCTTAATAACATCAGACAAACTGTAACCATTAATAGTCATGGCTCAAGAAGTGAGTGCATATTCCTGTGAGAGGGCTAGGTGATTTCTTTTTTTCAAACCTGCTTAGAACTAATAGCACATTCTTTTTTGCAATGAATCTATGAATTGTCTGCATCACTAATCTGGCAATATTGTCATTTCCAGGAACTATATATAGCCTACAAGTCATTAATTATCTCTGAAAGTGATTGTCATTATAGTAACCTGATGAAAGGATCCCAATGTTTTAATTATCTGTCAGGTATTGGACTATGGTATGTAATATATGTAAGAAACTTTCAGGTTGAACTGTTACTGCTAATTACACAGAAGCCAATCTTGTACAGAAGGGAACAAGAGATTAAATAAAAGAAATGAATATGACATCTTACAGGTCAGATATGATATCCTAGGACGGTGCCAAGCTGTCAGCTGATATCAGTGTTTTAAAACAGCACTCAGCACTCATAATAGACTGTCTGAGCTGTCTGCCTCTTGTGTACTTTCTGGTTGCAATGTGCGCAGCTGCCATGGCCCCCCCTTAACTCTGGGCCCCCTAGCAGTTGCACCCGTTGCTCCCACTAGTTACGCCATTACTAACATATCACATCCCATTGCAGGTAGGGTGGATAATTTGTTCCTGACAAGTAAGCAGTGAATGTCATTTAAATCGTTCACATTTTATTTCAGATTGAATATCATCAATGCTGCAGAGTTTTGCACAGTGGAACATTTTCAGAATCATTTTAAAAATTGAAGTCTTGGCATGATATACTGGAAAGATAATTTCTCCTTGATTTATCCAGGTATAGATTGCTCCTGGGCTTAAATATTTAGACTGCAGAGCGACAGAATATTTAGATGATGGATCCAAATCATCTCCTCTACAAAAGTGTTATTTCCTCATCTTTTCTTTGCTTAATGACTTGAAATGACAAATGCTGATCACATGTTTTATGTATCATTATGTATCATTATGTATAGTGTTAAAATACTTGGCTTGGATTTTTCTTTATTTTGAAAGTTTCTAACATTTCTAAAAGTATATCAAAGAGGAAATAAAAACTCACTTGTGCATGTGCAAATGGTACAGTGGGTAAGATGGTAAACACACACTCTAGTTCAGATGATAATAGCACAACATTTGAGGTATAGTGATTTAATAATAAGTGAGGTATAGAGATGGAATACACACACTCAAGCACAGATGATAATAACACAATAGGTGAGGTGTAGAGATAGTGGTTACACACGCAGTGCAGATGAGAATAGCACAATAGGTGTGGTGTAGAGATAGTGGTCGCACACTCAAGTGCAGATGATACTAGCACAATAGGTGAGGTGTAGAGATAGTGGTCACACACACAGTGCAGATGATACTAGCACAATAGGTGTGGTGAAGAGATAGTGGTCGCACACTCAAGTGCAGATGATACTAGCACAATAGGTGTGGTGTAGAGATGGTGGTCACACACTCAAGCCCAGATAAGAATAGCACAATAGGTGTGGTGCAGAGATGGTGGTTACTCACTCAGTGCAGATGAGAATAGCACAATAGGTGTTGTGTAGAGATGGTGGTCACACGCTCAAGCGACGATGAGAATAGCACAATAGGAGTGCTGTAGAGATGGTGGTCACACACTCAAGCGCAGATAAGAATAGCACAATAGGTAAGGTGTAGAGGTGGTGGTCACACACTCAAGCGCAGAACGCTGAAACAAACAGCAAAGAAACAACACATGGGAATGGGAGGCAAGAACTGGAAAGAACCATGAGTAGAGACAGGGACTGGTTGGTACCGACAAGACAGGGGCTACAAGCAGAGAATCCACAAGGAAAGCAGCAGGCTTATGTAGAACTGGGCAGAGCTAGGGGCTGTCGGTTATTTAAAGAGCTATCTGTCCAATCAGAAGCAGACTGATTTCTTTGCAGATAGAAGTCTGACTGGCATCCTGGTTACTACACACTGACCAGGACGCGAGTCAGAGACACAAGCAGAGAGGAGAGGTGGTGGCTCAAAACCCAGAAGTCTCCATGCACTGTGTGGAGTGGCATGCAGTGAGAGAGCGCCAATGATCACTAAGTAAGTGTTTACATGCCATTGCGGCATGTAACACTTATATGGGACATAGGCCAGCATCTTTACCCCTTTTATGTTCTATTTTTGTTTTACTCTTCCAAATATATCTATTGATTAGTTATTACTTATTTATTAACAGTTTTTTTTATTGACTCCCTCATATTACATAACACTTTACTATGTTTAAACAACCATTCACATCAGTCTTCTCCCCATTGGAACCTACAGGCTTAAATCCCTAACACTTAAATATTATAATATAGTTTTATAGTTTAGGTATGGTTTCTCAGTTAATATTTGTTGTTTTGCTGCATATTTTCTGGTACCTAATTTGCCTTTCAAGCCTCAAAAATAACTTCTATACACTAAAATCCCCTGGTAGCTGCTGGCCTCAGAAATAGCAGGCTCGCTACTGCTTAATGAACCACTGAAATGCAATGTTCATCTATAATCTCAGAATTGTTACTTTGCTATATATAATCAAAACTGTATCATGAATTGTCAATTTGCAATATTTCCCTGTCTTCCTCCTCCGATTGTTTTCACTTGTATATCACACTTCCTAACACAACTTCAGTGGAAATAAAATACAGGCATGCAATACAGGAAAAGCATTACATTTTAATACAAGCCACAGAAGAAAATATGACCATGTAATGGTAAGACCGTCAACTACATCATTGATGTGTTACATAAAATTTTCAGACATATTGGAAATACAGCCTTTTTACCAAAGGCTTCGTTTATAACAGCAGGCATTACTGAAATGCAAATAAAATACCACTGATAATTGGAATTATGCATATTCTACATACAACTGTGCCAGAAAATATCTGGAAATATATGTATTATATTTATTCTACAGATTGAACTATCTTTTTCACATCACTAAAAGTGTATATTTTTGTGAACATATTTGTTATATTATAATAAATATGTTATTTGTACATAAAACAACTACAATTTCAACTTATTTTGTATATTTTGGATGGTTAGTGCTAGGCTGCAGTAAGGGGACATTTAGGGTTAGGCTGTGGTGAGAGAAAGGTTAATGTTAGGCTGTGGTGAGGGGATGGTTAGGCTGTGGTGAGGGGAGCGGAGCTGCAGTTCACCACCACTGGTCCTTCATTAGCATGCCTCTCCCTGTCTATGTGGCAGGAATTAGGCATGCAAGAAATGAAGGGCTGACCCTTCCTCTGACCTTCTACTGTACAGAACTCACTTTCAAACAGAAGAAACAGTGGCGTAACTGGGGTGGGTTCATATATATATATGAAAAATAATAGAAGAAAGCGCTGTATGGTGCAACAAAGTTTAATTTAAAAACACAAAATAGTTAGAAACAAACGGCAGTATTAGCAGCGTACCAGATGCAGTGAACCACATAAATGGGGTTCTGAGTATAGCAGGGAAGGATATAAGCTACCAGCGGATAACACAGTATGCTACTTTCCAGCGTCCTGGAGAGAAAGCAGAAACCGGAGTCCGCATGTAGTCAGGTAAAGTATAGCAGGTTGAATCTTGGAGGCATGATGTCCTGGCCCCGCCCCTATGGTCCTATGCGTTTCGTCTGGCAGACTTCGTCAGGGGGTGTAACGCGTTTCACCAATAGAAATTGATTTCATCAGAGGAAGAATCACTTCCTCTGATTAAAGCAATTTCTATTGATGAAACGCGTCACTTTGCGGTACACCAGAGAGACTTACTATTTTATAAACTATCTTTACCTCATTCTATTATTGCTTACTTAGCACTTCATTGCCATTGTCACTTTAAGGAGAAACGCTAGAATCAGGATCCGAGCACAGTGTTTACATCGTGATACTGCGACTGAGACGGACCAGTTTCTGAGAGACCAGCGCAACACGTGCTCTGGACACCCGGCGTCTCCAAGTCCTTACTGTCAGCTGAATCACTAAGCAGTACACGTGGGTGTCTGGAGCTCAATCGAGCTGAGCCGAGGTTTGTCATTACAGTTAGACATATTTCCAGGAATTCTCCGAGTTATTATACTTTTACCCGAATGAACGATTCCAACATTGCGGATTGTATCTGCTAACTATAACCACGGGATTCGTCTGAATACTATTTCAAGCTGACATTAAGTATACTGGAGTTGTGAGACTACAAACTAATTACATATATCTTGTGTGAACGCTGAACATTGATCTAGCTTTATAATAACTCTTGACAAATTGGGCCATATCCAGAGCTACGATGGTACACTGAGAGGTCTAATGTTCAGCGTACCATCGCTTCGCTCCCCCGACACTCCCCCTTGCCCCAACGTATTAACACTTTCTTACGCCGGCTGAAGGCTACCCTAACTTTAGCCGGTATAAGCTAGTGTTAATACACTGGTACGACGGCGTTAGTACACAACTTCTGCCCGGCGCATTCGCAGTTCGTCTTTTTAGACGATCTTACACTTACACCCGGCGTATTAACGCCGGGCGATGGAGGTCTGGATCAGGCCCATTGTGACTATTTGTAATGACGGTGATTTCAGTATCAAGATGCTGCTTTGGATACAATCTGGATATAGTTCCTATATATTTTATCTCACAAGAAGTCAATGTGGGTATTTAGCATCATAGTGTGTCCCTAGCTATTTTCTATTATTGTGCAATAGGAGGAGTTGATTTAATATTGTGTTTGTATTGGGTACCAGTTTTATTATTTATGTTATAATAAACAATATATACTATCTGATAATACCCAGTAGAGCTTATTTTATATATATCACACACGCACATACACACACTATATTTTATCAGAAGTCAATGTGGGTATTTAGCATCATAGTGTGTCCCTAGCTATTTTCTATTATTGTGCAATAGGAGGAGTTAATTTAATATTGTGTTTGTATTGG
Source organism: Limnodynastes dumerilii (assembly GCA_011038615.1). Taxonomy (NCBI): domain Eukaryota; kingdom Metazoa; phylum Chordata; class Amphibia; order Anura; family Limnodynastidae; genus Limnodynastes; species Limnodynastes dumerilii. Next base: position 36,202 of record WWET01002202.1, read on the forward strand.
GTACCAGTTTTATTATTTATGTTATAATAAACAAAACAATATATCTGATAATACCCAGTAGAGCTTATTTTATATATATCACACACGCACATACACACACACACAAACATATATACACATACACACACACACACATATACACACACACATATACACACACACACACAAACACACACACATCA